>VYZT01035993.1:0-33938 GCA_013400735.1 Pomatostomus ruficeps | reverse complement strand
AAAAAAAAAAAAAAAGGGAATTCAGCCACTAAAAAACGTGCAGGGATCTGCCGCCCGCCTGTGCTCCTTCTCCCGGGTGTTCAGGACTGAAAATACAGTTATTTATTGGAATATTTCTATGTTAATGGAATGATTTAGCTCCCAAATAAGAGCTCATTCACAGGAGGAGGGATTTGGGTGCTGCCCACAGAGGCTGCAGCCTAAACAGGAATTTAATGGGAATTGAGGGGTTATCAAAGGACAGGGGGGACTGGAGGTTTGGATTTGATGGATTGGGTGATAAAGGATGGGTTTGGTCCCAGGACTGTGAGGTGTTGATGGGAATAACAAGGAAGGGAGAGGATGGAAAGGAGGCTGAGA
The DNA here is from genome assembly GCA_013400735.1 of Pomatostomus ruficeps. Taxonomy (NCBI): domain Eukaryota; kingdom Metazoa; phylum Chordata; class Aves; order Passeriformes; family Timaliidae; genus Pomatostomus; species Pomatostomus ruficeps. Next base: position 33,578 of record VYZT01035993.1, on the reverse strand, counting down.
AGGTGATGCTGATTTTCCTTTTCGTGGGCCAAGGAGGACGAAATGCCTGAGCTGGGCCCTGCCAGGGCTTTGTGGCAGAGCTGGGCACTAATTCCTGAGCTCCTGCTCTCCTCCTGCTGCTTTTACATCTCGTTTTTTCCCGAGGAAGCATCAAGCACACGGCCTGACCTGGTGAGACCCCGCTCCTCCTCGCTGCTGTCCCCAGCCCCTGGCAGCTCTGTCCCCGTGTTTGGAAACAAACCCGACCTCGATTGCCACCCCAGCCCTGCTGCCCGAGGGGACGGGCAGGGAAAGGATCGGTTTGCAAGTCCGGCTCCCTCAGCTGACAGCGGGGCTTTCGTTTAAATGGAATGGTTAAAGGGTCTGTCGGAATAAACTGAATAAACTCAGAGCTCCCGGGGGGACGGCGCTGGGGCTGCTCATCCCTCGCTGGCTCTGCGGGCTCGCAGCTGCATCCCGGTGACATTTGTCGGGTCAGGGGCGCCCAGGGCATCGCTGTGACTCCAACATTTCCTCCCTGGCACTGCCAGGGGCTGCAGCTCCCCCAGGACATGGGCCAGGACACAAGGGATGTGCCAGGGCCCATCAGCTCGGGGGCTCTCACGCTGCAGAACTCCGCTGTGACCTTGGAAGCCACCGTGGGGAAGGCAAAGGGGGGCAGGGAGCCCTTCCTGCTTGACAAAGCGATTTTTTTTCAGACCGAAAACCTCTTTTTTTTCCCCTCCAAGGGGCTCCTCGGCGGTTTGAATGTGCAGGGAAGGATGTGGATGCTCGTGATTGTCTTGACATTGCCTTCTCCCGTGCTTGTCCTCTGCGATCCTCCTCGCAGGGATGGGTTTGTGCGTTTAACTGTTGCCTTCATGGGCTGAATTCTGCTCTGGCTTTTCCATTTTTTCCCTTGGCAAAGCAGGATCTCCATGGATCTCCCTTTTCAGCTGTGGTTTTCCTCAGAGTTGTCCCTGTTAATCCATCCCACTGCAGGAAAGGTGTGCAAGGCGAGGGGGTCACAGCCCATGGCTCTGATGGTTGATTCCTGTGTGGAATAATCCCTGGCTGTGAAATCAGAGTTTTCTTTCATTCTCCAAGGGAGGGAAAATGGAAAAAAAAAGACTGAGAAGCACTTTTAGTGCCCTCCTAAACAGGCAGAGCCTCGGGGTCCTGGACATCCTCTCACTGAAAAGCAGAATGATCTGGAGGGTTATTGCTGCCTCCTGCACCTCACTTCTCTCTGCTTTGTCTTCCCAAGTTGNCAGGAAAGGTGTGCAAGGCGAGGGGGTCACAGCCCATGGCTCTGATGGTTGATTCCTGTGTGGAATAATCCCTGGCTGTGAAATCAGAGTTTTCTTTCATTTCCCAAGGGAGGGAAAATGGAAAAAAAAAAAAGACTGAGAAGCACTTTTAGTGCCCTCCTAAACAGGCAGAGCCTCGGGGTCCTGGAGACATCCTCTCTGTGAAAAGCAGAATGATTTGGGGGGGTTATTTCTGCCTCCTGCACCTCACTTCTCTCTGCTTTGTCTTCCCAAGTTGAGGAGGTGGAAAGGAGCAGAGGGAAGTGAGGAAAACAGCAAAATATGATTTCATTTTACCTGGGATGGACATTCCTGTGATGGATACCTGGAGCGTGGGGGAAGGAAAACAGAGGCTCTGTGTCCCAGCTGCTCCTGCCTGGCCCTTGTTGTACCTGCCCCGATAAACAACGGGGTATTTAACAGGGCAGGGCATTATTCTGCATAATTAATGGGGCGATAATTAGCGCCGTGGGGGTGTAACTCTCTGTCTGAGGCGCATCCTCACCCCAAAGCTCAGAGCGCTCCTTCCCACCCCGTGCTCATGCCTCTGGCTTACACCAGCGTGAATTAAACCTAAATTAAGTCCGGTTTTTTTTTACAACAGAAATATCTTGAGAGCTCCGAGCATTCATCTCCTTTCTGGGAGTAAATAGCACGGTGACCACAGATTAAGGAGCTGCCTGAAGAACAGCTTTGGCTGTGAGCAGGGAGTAAATGCATTTTCCCCGTCTCTCTGCTGAATATTAATGTCCCGTCCCCGGAGCTGCGGGGTTCAGCTCGAGATCTTCCTGCAGGGGCCCCGTGAGAGAGAGGGACTTGTCAGGGGCTTTATTTACAGGTTTGGGGGAAATAAACAGAGGCATGGAATGGGTTTTTGATTTTTTTTTTGGAAAACACGCAGGATAGCTGCTTCCCAGCAGGAGCTGAAAGTCAGAGAGCGAAGGGAAGGACTGGGCAGTGTTTTGAGGCGCTGCAAGGACAATTTGCTGCTCATCCTCCCCCAAAAACCAAATTCTGCCACAGGACGGGAGGCACGGCCTTTGCTGAGCTCAGGGATGGGGGGTTTGTGCTCTGTGAGGTCAGGTGGGTTTTTTTGGGGTGATTTGGCGGAATCTTTGCACTCCAAAGGGTCACATCCCCTCAGTGCCCCGAGGTCCTGGGGATTCACCCCCACTGCTCGGATGTGCCGTGGATCTCCTGCATCCCTCTGAGGATTCTGGTGCCTCGTGAAGCCAAGAGATGGAAACACAGCACGAAACTTCAGCCCTCAGCGCTTCCTTAATCCTCCCCAGCATGGCAGGAGTCATTCCCTGTGCATCCCATAATCAAATTTGTCCGGGTTTATCTGGCACTCGCAGGCCTCACCTGCGAGCGGGGGGAGCTGTCCCGGGGCCCTGTAACGCCAGCCAGGTCCCATTGTTCCCATTTGTTTGCCGAGCATGCGGCTGGAGAGGCATAAATATTCAAATATCCCCATTATAAAGCCGGGCCTCCATTGATAAATGATGTATAAAATCAATTTACAACCCGGGAATAAAAAAGCACCCGTGAAGTGGTTGCTAGCTCCAGGTAGTAGAAAATTATTCCTCCATAACTTGCTCCGACTGGAACTCATTACACACCCTGTCCGCGGAATGATTTTGTTGTTAAAAACTCTGTCACTCAGAGCTTATTTATTCCCTCTCCTGGAGAAAAAAACCAACAAAACCCCGGAGTGGCTGCTGCCCGTGGAGCAGAGAGGTGCTGTGCTCGGCTGGGTTTGGGCGCTCACGCCTCCGCGCTCAGCGGAGTTTGGGATGGGGGAAAATCGGGAATCGCAAAGGATGCGGCAGCAGCGGTAAAATCGGCGTCTCTTACTGCTTGTTCTGTCGGTTTGTAGAATTAAAAAAAAAATTAAAATCGTCGGGTTGAATGCAGCAATGAAGTGACTCAAAATTAAAAAATCATCGGATTAAACATGGCAATGAAGTGACTTAAAATTTAAAAAATCATCTGGATAAATGCAGCAATGAAGTGACTTAAATTTAAAAAATCATCTGGTTGAATGCGGTAATGAAGTGACTTAAAATTTAAAAAATCATCTGGATAAATGCAGCAATGAAGTGACTTAAAATTTTAAAAATCTGTTTAAATTCAGCAATGAAGTGACTTAAAATTTAAAAAATCATCTGGATAAATGCAGCAATGAAGTGACTTAAATTTAAAAAATCATCTGGTTGAATGCGGTAATGAAGTGACTTAAAATTTAAAAAATCATCTGGTTGAATGCGGTAATGAAGTGACTTAATATTTGAAAAATCTGTTTAAATGCAGCAATGAAGTGACTTAAAATTTAAAAAATCATCTGGTTGAATGCTGCCATGAAGTGACCCACTCCTCCCTGGGGGTCCCCGCAGCTCCCCTGTCACCCCTGATCTGTTCCAGAGGCACCGGAGCCCCTCCAAACTCTTTTTTTCCCCTTTTTCTCCTCTGAGGCAGGGGTTGCTGGCGCTCACCTTGTTAAAAAGCCATTATGCTGTAAAACAGCCTCTCTGTTAATAACTGTATTAATTCCAAATGCCACAGACGGAGCCGTAAAACCTCCTGGCGGGGCGGTGGGAGCGCAGAGCTCTTTCTGTGCCGCGCCAGCGGGACCCGGCTTCTCCCCAGCCCCTTCCCTCCTCCAGTGCCACTGCTGGGGAGTGGAACTCGTATTTTACAGCGAGTACCCTGCTTGAAAAGGTCAATGGCTGATGTTATTCACGGAACGGGGGAAAAGGAGGAGGGAAGAGAGAGGGAAGAGAGATCTCCCAGCTTTTTGCCGTGGAAATGTCCCTCAGTTCTGCTGAGGGGCTCTGGCACCTCCTGGGAGGATGCAGAGGAGCGGGGTGGGCACGCAGCGCTGGGGAAAAGGGGATTTCAAGGTCAGCCCAGCCTCTGCTGTCGGAAAATCTGAATTTCCAACGGGTTCCCGTGTGGTTGGATTTGCAGGGCTGGATAATCCAGGCTCTGGACAATTCCAGAGCTTCTCTCCTATCACTGAGTGCTTCCCAATGCTCCAGGTGGATTCATCCTGAGGATTAATCCTGTGTAATTTTTTATTGGGGAGCTCCAGACAAAACTCAGGAGCAGGGATTTGCCCAGGGATGCTGGATCCCTCAGCAGAGAGGGAGGAAGAGTCACTGCCCGGTGAGGGCTGTGCTGGGAGAGCCAATCAAAATTAAAAAGTGCCCTCGAATTGAAATTATTCTTTGCCAGTTCATTATTGCTGGAGAAGCTGTTTGGTTTTCTGTGGCAGAGTTTGCAACCACAGTTCCCTGTGAAGGAAGGAGGTGCTGAGGGATGGATTTGACGGGCTGGGGTGTCAGAGCAGCTTTGAGCAAACCCGGCTGAGGTGCAGGGCTCAAACTCCTTTCTTGAGTGACTGTGCCCATCCCAGGGGTGGGAGAAGCCCCCAAATCCTGCAGGGACAGAACAGGATTGGGATGGAAAAATTCCAGTGGGTGAGGCAGGAGGGGACCTGCAGCTGCCTCTGTGATGAGGGAATGGATCAGCAAAACTCTGCAGGGAACTCATCCATCGGCATTCCAGGGTGGAACTGGGACTTAGGGAAGAGCCAGACCTGAAATCGGCCCAAATTCTGGCCAGGAGCATCCTGAACCTCAGGAACCCCTCATCCCTCCCCAGGCTGTCCTTGTTCCAGGACTCACAGCAAACACTCTTTGTTTGGTAGCTCAAATTTCCTCACCTTGTTGGGGTTTTTTTTCCAAGCTGGTCCTGAGCCAAACCAGCGGGGGATCCAAAAATCAGTGAGGTTTTCTGCAGGTTTTTAAAAGCAAAAAGAACATTAGTGTCAGGTGCTTTGGCCTTCTGCATAATTAGGCAGGAAAATATTGATAATTCTCATCCAGCCTGTAATTTTCTTAGAAGAAGAGTTCTGGGTTTGTTTTCATTATTTTTTGTTGGTTTTTAGGATGAGTTGTTGTGACTGAAGGCACTCAGAGGCAAAATTCAAATTCTTTTTCTGGGGAAAACAAAAGTAAAATAAATCATGTCCTCCTTCCAGCCTGGATTTCTTCAGCTTCAGCTTTAAGCCCCCAGTTTTTGTTCTGCCTTTGTCAGATTAGAGAGACCTTTACCGTGCTGAGGGTGGGTTAGAAAGACCAACAGAGCCCTTCCCTCTGTCAACAGGCAAGGAAAGCCTGGCTCTGGTGTGAAGTTCAGCTTCTCCGAGGCTGGGACTCACTGCTCTGCAGGAAATCAAAGAAAAAACGCCCTCAAATTGAAATTATTCTTGCCAGTTTACCTCATTTTTGTTGCTGGAAATGCTGTTTAATTTTCATGGCTGGGTTTACAACCACGTCCCTCGGTTTCCTTTGAAAGGGGGAATGGGTTTGAGGTGACTCTGGTGTGGATTTCCCTCTTTCCTGGTATTTACGTCCCTCTGTCCTGGTTTGGGGTTTAGGGGTTCATTCTGCAGCCAATATTTACCCAGATAATAAAAGTTTTCCCTGAATTCTCTCCCTCAGAAGCACCCATGAGAAATGTTTGGATTCCTGGGGTTTGGGAGAATCCTCTCATCTGCTCATCCCTGAAAAATGAGGTGAATGGAGGGGTTCAAAGGCGGCTGGAGCATCAGGGCAGCATTTTGGGACCGGGTGCATCTTCCAGCTCTGAATCAGCAGCGACGGGCAGTGCCTGACGCACAGCCTTGATGTGTGAGGGAACATCAGGGCAGGCAGGGAAAAGGCCCCAAAAACCAGCTGGACATGGTGTTCAAAGCCAAATATTGAGCGTTTTGTAGTCCTGGAGTTACAGCCCTGGCTGGTTGCTCTGGGTGAGGACAGGAGTTAAAGGCCAGGGTGTCAATTTTTGTTGATTTGCTGCTTGTCCCCTTTTTAATGTGAATGTTCTCAGTTTTATCATCAGCCTCAGAGCTCACCATGTCCTGCCTGCTCATGATCCAGGTGCTCTCTGTGAGCTCCTCTCAGCCCGGGGCGCTCTGTGAACGGTGTCTGGTGGCAAAGAATCAACCCCACCCTCGCCAGCTCAGCCAGGCGCGGTATTTTTCAATCTGAGAGTTATTTAGACTTCATGTGTCCTCTGCAAGACACAGAAACGCTCAGGATGAGGTTTAATGGCTCAAGGGCTGAGGGAAGAAGAGGTAAATAATTCTTGTGTTTGATCCCGAGCCGGCGTTGTCCCTGTTTGTCAGCTGTGATCGATGTCACCGCCGCTCTCCCATTGTTATTCCGCAGTTGCCTGTCACACTCGCACCTTCCTTTGAATCCTGCTCTTGTCTCTCTTCCCTCTTTCTTCCCCCTCTCCTGACACCAGGCTTGTGAGTAATTTACCTATGACAATACGAGACTAATTCTGGTGTTGTGTCAGAGGGAAATTGAATCTGGGCCTTCAGGGCTGCGTCGGGGAGAAATCCGCAGCTGGATCCGGAGCAGGAGAGCGCCGTGCTCGATTCTCTCGCTTGTCACGCCACCTGCCAGATGAAGCCATTATGAAGGGCAGAGAGGAGGAGGAATGAGGGGGAAAAAAAACCCCAGAGGAGCTGGACAAAGAAATGGAAGGGAAAGGAGGAGAGGACAGGAAAATGAAGACTGAAAATGAGAGGAACAAAGGAGTGGCAAACACGGTAAATGAAGATATTGGCTGAGAACTCAGCTGGACATGTGAGGGGAGCTCAGAGTGGCTCAGGCAGAGGTTCAGAGCATTCCCAGACTCCCAGCAAGGCAGGAACGGTGCTGGAGAGTGGGACAGCCCTGCACAGCCACCCTCAGCTCCACATCCCCGCTCTGCCTGGCACAGATGGGTTCAGGACTCCGTGGAGGCTCCTGACCCTTCCTGCTGGGCAGGGACTCAGCCCTGGCCATGGGATTGAGGGGCTGGAAGGAGGCACAATGGGCCCCAAGTGTCCCTGCAGCTGCTCCCGTTTGTCCCTCTCTGCTTCGTGTGTCCCCAAAGAGAGTGACCGAGCCCCCAGCTGGGATCCTGCTGGTCCATCCCAGCTGGGATTTGCTGCGTCAGAGCAGCGGGAGCTGAAACGTCAGGGGCTGAGAGGAGAAAGGGCAGAGCAGGTGCAGAATTTTGTCTCTTGCCAGCTGTGCTCGGCTCAAGTTAAAGCAGCAAAACCCCTGCCTGGTGTTGAATTCCCAGTGCCGAGGGAGCTGCGCTTCCCCTCTGATTTCACCTCAGCTGGAGCTGCAAACCGAACCTCAGCTTTGTCCTGAGGAATGTCAGGATTGACAGAGCCCTGCTCCCTCCCTGGCACGGTTTGTACAGAAATTTGAGTGAGTTTAACCACTCTGAGTTTGTTTATTTGCAAACTTCGCCCCCAGCCCGTGCAGAGGGTCCCAGGAATCCTCCGTGCTCGGCAGTTCCACCCCCTCCCAGCCTTCCCCCTTCGCCCCAGCCCCTGCTGCTGCTTTACTATTAATTGGCTTGTGTAATCTCGGAGATTGTTATTTATTAATAGATCGTTCTGAGCATGGCAAAGTTCATTATTTAAAGCGGGCGGCTGAGAGGGATCCAGAGGAACAGATGGATGCATGGAAGTATCGGGAGAAGGAGTAGTTAAAATTCCGGGCATGTGCGGAGCCTTGACAAAGGAGGGAAAACAGAATCAATCATCATTATCCGGGAGAAAAGCCATCAGTCTGTGTTTAAAATAAGCACTTTGGGTATTAAGCCCACGACGCCAGACTTTGCAAGAGTTTTGCCTGGTAGCTGCAGACCCCGGGGTGAGGAACGGGACTGGGGAGCTCTGCTGGGTGCTCAAAGCAGCACGGGGAAATAAAAATAGATATTGGAGCATGAAAACGCAAGGAGAGACGGTTCTGATGTGCTCCCAGCCCTGGCTGGCTGCAGATGAAGGTTTTTCTTCATGGGTGTGGTGGTTGAGGTCACCCCAGCCATGCTGTTCAAGCTTTGCAGATTCTAAGGACTGCTCTGGCTTGGAAAAAGACCCCTAAAATTTATCCTAAAAAAGGAATTTCCTCACTGGAACCATCGGATTTCCCACCAGCCTGCCCGAGGTGGGTTCTCAGTGGAAGTTCTCATTGCTGTGAAAGTGCCAACGGCAAAGAAGGGAAGTCCAACAGAAATCAGGGGAAATTTGGGATTTTTGAGTCAGCCAAGCCTTAAAGATGGCTAAACCCAGCCACCGAAAGGCAAAGTCACTGCCACACTGAGCTGATGGCAAAGATGAGACTCGAATTTAGAGATTTAAACCCCAGACTGGTCTCTAACCCCCGTTCCCAACATGTTTTTCTCTGCACAGGTGGGTGGTTCCGGTCCTTGCCAACACAAAAGCTTTTTCTCCACAATAAATAAAATCATATCAAGCAGGATCTCTCTGCTGGCCCCCTGCATGTGAAAGCAAAGGTCAGCTCCACTGTGAACTCCTGCTGAAACGACTTTAATTGCATCCAATTTTCCAGCCATGAATTTATCTCCCATTAGCAGGCCCCGCAATACTCCACTCGAATGGCCGAGCAGCTGCTCGGAGCTGCCTCTCGGTAATTGGTTAATGCTGGGGTTCTTTGGTTATAGGTAAACAGCTCTTTTTTCTCCTCAATTTCACATTTACATCGTGGCTTTCCCTCTGAACAATGTCGCTCCTGGCCGTGCTTTTGTGCTGAACCCACTGTGTGTTCCTGCAGCAGCTCCTGCCTGCCCTTCTTGGCCCCACGGGGGATTTTTGGGATCCTGGCTGCACACGGGAGGCTTTTTGGGGTTTTTTTTAACACTCCTAGAGAGGAGCAGCACACGCTGTGTGTGTGGGGTTGTTTGAACACCTTTTTGTCAGAATCCACCTTCAGCTTTCTCCTGAATTTTGAGATTTCCTGGCACGGCACCCGTGAGGCAGGGACACTTCTCCCTCCCCCAGCAGCTTCTCCCTCAGAACCTTCAGAGCCTTTTAAACTCTCCTTGGCTCCCAACGTGGCTCTTCCTTGCCCTGGCAGGGCACCTGGAGATGATCTGATAAAGCCTGAGTTCATTCTCCTCTTTTTCTCTCTCTGTCTCTCAGAGATTCCTCTTAACCCACACATCCCGCCCTCTGAGATTTAAGAAATCACAATCACAAAACCCCGACTCTTCAGCTCAAAATCTGCACCAGCTCAGCCACACTTGTGGATTTTACTGCTGCCTGCACCCTGAGCCTCCCTCTGCCCACTCAGCCCTCCCCAGCCAGGCCAGCCCAGGCCAGAAATAGCCCTGGCAGGCAGGGATAACACAGAGAAAACAGATTAAGGAGGTGTGGACAGGGATTTGCGTTTGTTTCACCAGCTGTCTCCTCACTCCTCGCGTTCCCCCCCTCGGACATAGCTTGGCACAGGGATAGGAGCAGAGGGTGCTGAAATTGCAGTGAAATATCCCTAAAAACCTGATAGTGAGAGCATGGCCGAGCTGGAAAGGAAGCTCAGCCCTCTCTGCTTGGGGAGGAGGAAGTTTTTTGGAGTTCAATTCAGTGGATGAGGGGTGGGATGAGCGGAGCATGAGCCAGAGGTGAATTCTCCCTCCCTCCCGGTCAGTTTGTGTGGGATTGGGAGCAGAGGAAGGAATTGCTGGAAAAGCTCCAGTCCATCCCCAGCAGGGGCTCAGCCCCAGCCCTTGGCCTCGGCCCCGGGATGGGCCAGGGGCTCCTCCTCAGCTCCTCTCCGGGGAACTCGAGCGGGGCTGGGGCTGATGGATGTGGAGTTTAGCAAAGCAGGTCCGGGAGATCGATAGAAGGATACACAGCCCATGGATCACAGGAGTTCCTCCTGTCTGGGCAGCACTAAATCAAAAATGATCAATGGCAGCTCCTCAACCTCGGCCCCTCGGGCCTGCCCCGCTGGAGCAGCAAACCAGTGACTGAGAGGGATGGTGCTGCTTTCCAGCCCATTTCCTCTGCTTTCCTAATAATTCTGGCATTGAAACATGAGGCTGGGTTTTTAATATCCTCTCCGTCCTCCGGTGCTGCCCACCTCTCTCCCCAGGTGATTTTTTCCAGCTGGCAGCGCCGGGCCCAGCTCACGTTCCTGCTGCACACTGGGTTCCTCTGCACCTTGCACTGGTTTATTTCTTAATTTTGGGATGATTTCCCTTCCCAGAGGTTGTGTTGCAGCCACGGGAACAGTCAGGAGCTCTGAATTGCTGCCCAGTGGTGCTGATCAGAGCTGGGATTTTCCATGGAAGGGGAATCAGGGGCAGGTTTGGAGAGGCGGCACCAGCAGCCTGAGCTTTTCTCTGCCCTAAACTCGACAAACAGCACCTGAATTTCCTCAGGAATTAATGTTTTTGACTTGGAGCAGGAATTCACAGGCACAGAGAGTTCCATCATCCCCTCCTGCCTCTGCAAGGTCACTTCCACCGTGAGAGGCAAAGCCTGATTTTATGGCATGATACATTTATAATGAAAGTTCTCCGCGGCAGCTGGAGTGCCACCGATCTAAGCAGGGAAGTTTCCCTGGATGGGAGCTCTCCGGCTGCTCCAGTGGGAATATTTCCATCCCCTCTGTCACAGCTCACTTGGCCCAGCTGCGGGTGACGAGCGGCTGCTCCAGCTCCTGACGTAAATGAGCTGGAAGTTTTGCCCAGTCAGGCTTGTGCCGCTCTCACAGGCAGGGAGCAATAAAGCCAGAACTTCAGCTGGCCAAAAAAAACCTTGGGAATTTATCCTTCCAAACGGCCTGGATGAGTCGGAGCTGATGGAGAAAGGCAGGGCTGAGGTGGCTGGCAGCAAAGCTGAGGGGGTTTGAACAACGGCTTTGCAAATATCAGATTACGAATCATGGAAAGGCAGCCCAGAAAAAAAAAAATTAAAAAAAAAAAAAAGAAAGCCTTGAGAACCATCTGGGAATTTCCTATTTCATGTCTGCAATTACATCATGAGGGCCCTGGAAGCAGCAGCAGCAAAATCCTCCCGGGCTGCTGGAAGGACAGGGTTGAGCGGCATCTGAGGGACACGTGCTCCAAAAAACCCCATTATTGCAGGATGGGGACAATGGGAAGGGAAGAACCGAATTCAGAGCGGTGACAACAGCAGGGCCCTGGAGAGAACGCTGAGCACACAGCTCCAGAGAGACAATAACAGAGAATTGTGTCTTGATCCGGCTCTGAATGAGAGCTTCCAGAATGAAGGAGGAGAGGCAGGAGCTGCTGCCTTATCTATCAACCCAATTGATTGTTGTATCCAGAGCCTGGCTCGGTAATAAATGAGAATGCCACTCATCTGCTTTTCTGGTCTATTTAGAATATTTTTAGAAGCCTTTCTGAAAGATATTCTGATTAATCTGTTGAATTTTCCTCCGCTCAGTGAGACTTATGGCAACATCGGATTTAATTACCCCGTGACTGGGAGGGATGTAATGAAGGCAGATACAAATCCTGGTGACAGCTGAGAGTGGCAGGGAGAGCATTTATCCACCGAGGAGCTCGGATGACGAGTGCTGAGTTCGAGCCTGAGCCTCTGCTAAACCAAAAATGGGATTTTGAGCTGCCAGCAGGGGCAGGGCAGAGGAGCTGAGGGGGTGGGAGAGCAGAACCAGCACCCAAATTCCAAATCCACGGGCTGGCTGCACATCCTCCCTTGGGAAAGGTGCAGAGAAGCACCTGAGTACCCCCATCCTTAATTAAAACCCGGAGAAGCTGATGAAAATGAGTCTCTCCATAGCTTTTCTTGATATTGGGATGCAATTAGTTTTTTATTTGATTATTTTGAGTTATTTTACTGCATTTTATCCCAGTCCTGTCCAGCTCAGGTTGCTCCTGGCATGCTTGGATTGGGAGAATTTTCTGTCCCTGTCACTCACTGGGGGTGTCTGCACCTCTTGAAGCAGAAAGAAAGCTCCAGAAGGGCATTTTACCACTTTTGTAAATTATTTTATCCGTATAAAATGTTTCCAGCACCTCCAGCCATGGATGTTCTGCTGCAGAGCTCCACAGAGCAGCCCCTTCTCCAGGGCTCTTTGGGAATTCCCAGCACTCCCAACTCAGCCTCTGCAGGGTGCCAAGGAGCCAAATGCAGCTCAGGGAGAGGGAACAGAAATAAATCCGTGCTGGAATCAGGACAGAGCTGCAACTGGGCACAGGAATCCCCACAAACCAACGTTTGTCTGTCAAGAAACCACAGCTCCTCGGTGACCTTTGGCTGAACAAGTTTGAGACGATTTCATCCCAATCCAGCAGGAGAAATGTCTCAAAATGAGCTTGGCTTGCCTTTTTTTTCTCCTTTTTTTACCTAAACCAACCCTAAATTCAAAATAAGCCACGGGTTGGGCAGCAGCAGAGGATTAAGTGTTCTGCCTGTGGAATTGCTGGTAATATAAAGCATTTTATTCTCCTGGAGTTACTCCTTGCAGGGAATCCAGCAGCTTGGGGGTTTCTCTGGCATTTTTCAGGCTCGCCAGCAGACCCAGGGATCTTTCCAGATTGCTGAGCCATCCTCGAGCAGCTTGGCTGTGAAATGAGCACTGAGGTGCACGGGGTTGGTTTTTCAGGGTGCTGGGTGATATTTGGGCTCTGCTGGGATGGACAGAGCAATCTGGATTCCCTCAGCTCCCCCCATTTCCCTCTGGAAATTTTCACCCCACGCTGGAAAGTCCTGGGATGAAATAGGAGAGGCACAAATCACCCGGTGGGGAGGGATGGGGAGCGATGGAATTGATATTCGCTGTTCCCGGGTGAAATGATGGAACGCTTTGTTTGTTAAAGAGCGCCGAGATTTATAACATTTATAAACCTGCAAGGCCGGGCTGGGTTCTGGTGCAGCCTGGCAGTGCTGGGCATTGGTCTCAGCTGGGATTTGGGTTCAGGGCTGCGTTTTTGGGGTTTATTCAGAAGCTCCTGTTGCCTGTTCTCGTTCGCACGAAGCAGGAATTTGCAGCTCCCGCTCTGCACATCTCTGAAAGCCATTCCTCACCTGGGGCTGTGTTGATAAAACTGATTAGCAGGGGGGAAGGCAGGCAGGGAGAGAAGTGCTGCTGGTGAAAAGGGCACTACATCAAGCTGAAATCCTGCGGAAATGCTGAGTTCACAGAACACATCAGGAGTTATTAACCTTTGCATGAGAACCGGGCGGCGCAGGGGGAGGAAATTTGTCTGAGCTGAACTTCAGCTGGCTCTGGAGCTGCTGGGAAGTGCTGCAGCAGCGCTGGGAGTCTGGTTTGGGCTCCACACTTCCCTTCGAGGATGTCAGAGCACCTTTGCCTGGATGGATTTATCCGCGTGGCTCTGGTTAAAGCTGGGCCAGGTGAGATGCTGCAGGTGAATCTCTCAGTGGGAGACGTTCCTGCTGTGGAAATGTTGCTTCCTATGGAATGTGTGGAACTGGAGGCACTGGAACATCTCCTCTGCTTCATCACGAGCATCACTCAGTGCAAGGAATAATCCTGGATTTCCTGCGTTTCCTGTCGCAGCCCCAGCAGGGAAATCCTCAGCTCTGGGAACCTCAGGCTCAGCCCTGGGGCTCCTGGTGCCCTCGTGTCACTTGGGGAAGCTCTGCTGTGGAAATCCCACTCTGGAGACAGGGCAAGTTTGGGTCCTTCTCAAGTGAAATGGTTTCAATGGGGTGGTTTTGGTTCTCCAAAAAACAACGTCGCTTCCCTGCTTACGTCTTCCCCTGAAGCTGCGTTAGTTCAATTAAAAGCAAGAAATAATGCAGGGGGAAAAAAAATACTTTAGGAAGGAACATGCTCCCCAAATCTGCTGAAAATGAAATAACTCAATGATGATGATGATAATAATAATAATACAGTGACGCTTTGTTTGAGGGGCAGGGTGCAGGCAGCTCCCTTGCTGTGGCTGGATCAGAGTTCCCAAAGCACCCTGGAAATGAGAGATTCTGGCCTGGCCTTGTCCCAGAGGGAGCTGTGACCCCCGGTGTGGGACGGTTTGAATATTGAATATTTGAATATTGAATACTGGGCTCTGTGATTCTCGTTGTTGTGCGGTTTCCTGCGTCCCCACGAGAATTTAGGGCGGAATGAGGGACTCTGAGTTCATTCCCTCGCTCCAGGAGAATCCCTGTGCCGTTGGCAGGAGCAGAGCAGCAGATTCCTTTCAGTTCCTGGGGTAGAAAGCCCTGAGGGCCAAGATCTCTGTGCAGCCCCCTCCTGCCTCTGCTCGCGATGGCCCCGTGAATAATGGAACGTTTTCATGTTTTAATCAGATGCAATTTTCCAAATGGTTTTGATGATTTAGCAAGTCCATTAAAAATGACATTTGTTCTGCTCTGACACTCCTGAGGAGCTCCGCAGAGCATAAACACTGGAAATGACTTGTAAGAGGGAAGGAGATATTAAAATTCCCCAGCCCTCGTGTGCTCGTCTGAGCAATCCCGGTGCCTTGTGCCAGCTCGGAGCGGAGCCGCTGGATGTGCTCGGGGTTTGGCTGTGACTGGGGGCTGCTGCAGAGCCCAAACTCTGATAATTCTCACTCTGTGCCCCTCAGGACCGTATTTGAGGGCTGGAGATGAGGCTGAGCTGGGCTGGACGGGGCACTCAGAGCAGGGCTGGTGAATTCAAGGGGTTTTATTGCAGGTCGGGGGTGCAAAGCAGCACAAGAAGCTCCTGCCCTGTATTTATCCAGTAGCTCCTGGACTGAATTCCTTTATTTATGGACTGAATTCCTTCATTTGTGGACTGAATTCCTTCTGCTTTTCTGTTAAACTCCCGATTTGCACAGGGCTCCTTTCTTCTGCCACGTTCAGGGCGGTTTCAGAGTGAAGGTGGAGCTGCTCCTGCTTCTTCTTCACCTTTTTCTCCATCTCCCCCCATTTGCCGGAGAAATTCCTGGAGTTCAGCTCCCTCCAGGAGCGTCACCACCTGTCCCAGGACATCTGAGCAGCATCAGGAGGCTGAAACTGCCTCTCTAGGAGCCCAAAGCTGCCTCTCCAGGATCCCAGTCCCTGTGACAGAGCATTCCAGCTGGAACAGCTCCCAGGAAGCTTTTCCAGCCTTGCTCCCCTCTCCTGTTCAGGCACTGAAGTCCCTCTCAGTGAGGAACAACTTTCTGGAACGACATCAAAATGTCTGCCTCGGTTTTTCTGTTTCCCCAGCCACCTCTTTCGCACTGGTTTATTTCGTGTGCATCCTCTAAAATGGTTTTTTGCAGCTGAATTATGGATTATTCCAGCCTGTACCTCTCCGGGCAGGGAAAGCTGCTCAGGACTTACAGCTGTCACCACGAGCTCTGCCAGGAAGGGGACAAGAGTGGGTTTTAGGCAGTTAAGCTTCCAATGGTTCCTCTGAAATCCATTCCAAGCTGGATCTGAGCCTGAATGGACCTCCTTTTGGGTTTTTTTTCTTTCCTCTGCAGCCACCAACCCCACACTGGGCCCTTGATGCTATTTCAGATAATTTTTACAACTTGAAGCTTTTCCTTTGCTGAAGTGAAAAACCTCAAATCAGGGACCGTCCAAAGCGAGCAGAAGATGCCCCAGGGGAAACCTGTGCGGGGGAAATTGGTCACCACTCCGAAAATTACTGCCCTAGCCCTGATTAGCTATTAATTAGCCAGAGCGAGCTGCTCTTTCCAGCCCGCGGAATACGTTCCCTGCTGCTCCAGCCTGGAATGTTTTTCCCTTTCTGTTCAGTCCTGAATCAGGCATTGATTTAACACCCCACAGCTGGCCAGGCAGGAACTTGGGTTTTTGCAGAAATGCTCTGTTCAGTCCCAACTCAAAGTTCCAAATTTCATCCCATTTTTCTCTCCCTGTGTTCCCTTCTCCCCTGTGCAGGGATGAAAGTTTTTCATGGCAACAAGTGCCCGATCTGCCTGGACGTGGAAAGAGCTGGAAGTCAGATTTTCCCTGTTAGATTCTGTCTGGTTTTCTCCTCTGGAATAATCAACTACACCCAAAATTATATTAAAAAAAAAAAACAAACAAAACCCATAGGAAAATCCTCTGATGGCCTCTGCTACCTTTCTTCTTTCTGATTTTTCTTCTGATAAATTCCTGGAAAATGTAACAAAGTCTTGGGGGGTAGGCGGTGGACTGGGGTGATTTCTATTTCGTGCTTTTATTCCGAAATCTGGGAGGAATGAAGGAGATTTTGAAACAAAATGCCGTGATTGCTCTTTCAAAGCTTTGCAACGCTCTGGCTCCACGCAGGAGCTGCTGAGGAGGTCAGAACAATTCTTTCATTTAATCCAATCCCATTCATTCTTTGGTGCTGATTTTCCAGCCCAGCATGAGAAGCCTTTGATGGCTCTGGCACAGGTCTGTCATTATCCAATTGCTTCGCCAGGGATCTCTCACCTGATCATTGGGGTATTGTTATCCCTGCGGATGCTCTGCTGTGCCAAAATCGGACTTTTTTCTTATTAATTGTGCTTTGGGAACAGCTGAAAGCTCTCCAGGCCCACCAGAAAGGACTTCCAGGAAATCTGGGCACAGAAAGGAAGCGAAGAACTGGTGCTGAGGGGGAAGAACATCAGGGGCTCATCAAGGGTGCTCCAAAATCACAACAGGGTCTGAGACAGGACCCTGCTTTCTGCAGGAATCCCAAAAATCCTGGCTGGAGTCTCATTCCAGGCACCACAGAGTGCATTTGGGGTGGATTTTTGTGGCATGGGAAGCTCTTCTGAGCCTCACACAGCTTTGGGAGGAGAGGATTTCTCTTCAGATTTCTGTGTAATTCTTGGTGACTCTCTGAAAGGCACACCCAGGCTTCTGCAGCTTCTTAGAAGGGTCATTAAAGAATTTGTTAATTAAACAGAAGGATCCTGGGCTGATTGTTCAGCAAATCCCTCCCTTTTCTCTTTGACCTGCAGTTAATTCACATTTTCTTAAGGCAGCTCTGCCTCAGATAATTTTTTTTCCCCTTTCCTTTGGACAGGGCCTCTCTTTCCATGAATGCTGCGAGGATAAAATCTGAAAATTGTCTGTAAGGACATCGGGAAACAGCCATAACTTGTGACTGGGCAGGGACAGGCTGGACTCCAGGGAGAGCTTTGCTGTCAGGACGTTTTTAACCCTCACACAGAATCTGACAGCGGAGAATTTCCCGAGGTTGGAGATTGTCTGGAGCAATCCCCGAGCTGCTCTCAGTGATCTTTAGAGGTTGTTTTCCCCCCTCTCTCAAGGAGAGAGCCTTGAATTGAGCCAGGGAGGCTCAGATTAAAAGCAGAACAATATTTTTTCACTCAAGGAGTGGCAACCCTGATCTGGAAATGGATCCAAACTGATCCAAGTGCAGCAAACTCGTGCTCCGGGGTCCATCTTGGGTGTGGCCTCTCCTGGAGAGGCTCTGAGTGCCCGAGGTGTCCCTATTGAAGGCCCTGCAATAAATCCCCAGTTTATTCTCTTCATCTTTGAATAAATCCCCATTTTATTCTCTTAATCTGGCCTGGCCTCTGTTCTAGGCAGCCTCTACTCAGGCATCAGGGTCAGTTGTTCCTGTTGGCTCTACAGTGACAGATTTGTGCAGCCCCTCACGCTTAATTCAATTTAAATATCAAACACAGAGCTCCAAACCCCTCATCCTTATAACGCTGACAGATTTTCCAGGGAAATTTTTAAATTTTGCCCTCCTTCCGTGGTGTCCACCCCCAAAATATCAGATTTTTTTCCCTCCACAAGCAAAATTCAGCAGCACCAGGCCGGAGGCGAGGCCTGGCGTTCGTGAGGCCTGAACAAATCATCCCCCAGAACATTAATTGGAGTATTATCATAATTAATTACAGCTAAACTGCAGTTGTCAAATAAACGAACAAAGTACATTTCGTGATGCATTATCCTTGCTCCTTCATTGTTTGTCCTCGTGCTCGTTAAGCTGGGGATAATCACTCATTTGCAGCCGGGCTCCTGGGCTGCTGAAGTGGAAGCTCCGGTGCGGCCGTGGAGGTGTCGGTGCTTGAAAATATGAAATTATTAATGAGAAAAAGCTCAAATGGCAGCAGCACTGAGGTCAGGGGGACTTTTTTAGGCCTTTACAGGGTAACAGAGGACAAGGAGTTGTTAAAATGGTGGCGTTGTTGGACAGTTTTGCGTCCTCGTGGCAGAGGTAAAAAATTAAATTTAAATGAGCACAGTGTGGATGGGGTGTGAGGAAAGCAAAGAAATTGGTGTTTTGAGGTACTTGTGACAACTTTCTCCAGGTAAAGAAGAAGATTTTTGCAGTTAATGTGGGAAATGGCCGTGCCAAGGGTTTCTGAGCTCCATCCTCAGCTCCCAAATATTGGCAGAGCTGAAGAGGCCGCGATTCCCCTGATTTGCTCCTCTCAGCTCCCTGGTGATTCCCCTCAAATTGGCTGAACCACGGCAGAACTTTCATCCCTGAGCTCCTGACAACTGCTGGATGAACCCTGAGCCCCTTTCCTTGGCTGTGACTGAGTTCCTCTCGTTAAAAAGCAAAAATTGATTGTCTTGGCCCAGACCCGCTGGAGCGGGAGGTGTTTGCGTGCAGGAATTTCCAGGGATTTTTCACGAAACCCTGACTTTGGAGCATGTGAGCCACGTGAAGGTGCACAGAGCTGGCAAAGAGAGGATGGGACTGCACAAAAAGCTGCGTAAAAATGGAATTTTTGGTGTTTGTGCCATGGGAAGGGAGCAGGGATGCTCGGCTGCTCCTCTGCTCTATCTGAGGTGGGCCCCGGGATCCTCGGCGAGGCAGATGCTCCCGTCAGCACCGCTGCTTCCTTGCCAAGATGCATTTTACCTCTGGGAGCCCTCAGGAGCCCATTTACCGGGGCTAATTAATTAAATTAACAGCCTTTTCAGGCCGGTGTAATGAGTGTGCTGTGAGGGGGAGCTGCGTTCGCACAGCCCTGTGTAAACAACGTGCGGGTTACAGCTCCTGCCCGTGCCTTTCACTGCTGTTAATCAGAGAAAAAATAAATTAAAAATCAAATTGTGCCAATTTCCCCAGCTCCTTTCACCCCTGCTTTTCTCTTTCATGTCTGCCCTGGCTCCGGGAGGTGTGGAAAAGCTGTTTTTCCATGGATCCCACAGGCCAAACTTTACAAGCCCTCCCTGTCAACAGCGTTGTGTGGTGATTTCTCATCATCTTCCACAAAATAGAATTAAATTGTGTTTAAATAATCCTCCTGAGCAGGACTTGTCTGCCCAGTTGGATCTAATGAAACAATTCCACTGTTTGCAGCTATTCCCTCCGCCCTGTGAACCAGGGAAGGACGGGAAGGATCAGCTGCTGTGGAAATCTCTTGCCACTTTAAAAACAAACCCAAATTCTGGGAAAATCCTCATTTTGAGCAAAAATGGCCCTGCTGAGTTGCAATTACCCCGTGGCTTTCCATGGCATTCACTGGACAGCCCTTTCCAGGGAGAAATTCCTGCTGAGGTCCAGCCTGAACCTCCCCTGGGGCCGGTTCCAAACTGGCCCCAAATTATGGGAGAATCCGATTTGAACTGAATTATTTTTATGGGATCCTGTGAACTTTGCAATCTCACTTTGGGAAGGTCTCAGGATGCTGCAGCCTTCGGAGGTTTTTTTGAGAGGATTTGTTTTGGGGGTTTTTTTTAGCTGTTTCTTATCCCCCCCACCCAGCAAATTAAAAGGAATCGAGGAGAAGGGTGCAGCTCTCCAGGTTTTCTCCTCAAGTTCTGGTTTCATTTCATTCCATAATCACCCTCCTGGTTTGATCCTGCCTTGCTCAAAGTTCAGCTCCCTGCATCCTCCCCTTCCTTTATCAATTATGGATTGCAGCAGTCCCAGGAGAGCCCAGACTGCACAGGAAATTTGGGGGAACTCCAAAGAAAACCCAGCCCTCGGGACTTTCCTGTGCAACCAGAGACAGTTCCAGGCAAGATCCTCTCTGCTCTGCTGTTGTCACTCTGCAGGCACAACACGGGATGAAACTTCCCTTAATTAGGAAGCTGCTGAGACAGTGAAAAAGTGGGGAAAAGTCTGAACTCTCACTTCTTCCTGAGCTTTAAATAACTCCTTTGGCTGTGACCTGTCTTTGTGGAGCAGAAATGACTGCAGAACTCAGAGCTGTGGTTCATCAGAGTGAGTTTCCAACGAAGGATTAACGCTGGGATGTTGTTCTGAGCCTCCCCCAGGTGTTCTTTCTCAAGTCCAGGTGGCAGGTTGGTGAAAAAAAAAATAATTTGAGGAGATTTTGGACATGTAAGAGTTTAATTTTAATTTAAGATCATGGAACACCAGTGGACAGGGAATGTTGTCGGTGTGGAGGTTCTTGTGGAGCAGAGCTGTGTCTGGAGAGAAATAAATCCTCCCCTTCAAGGTTTTCCCCCCTAAATTCAGTCCAGTGATGAGCTGGGAGCAGAGCTGAAGCAGGATTTTGGCTTTCTGAGGTTTAGGAGCCACAAGTTTGATGTTATTGAGGATGAAGGTTTTGTTCTCAGCACCCCAGGTCTGCCCCAGCTGAGGCCCTGAGCTCCCCTGTGCTCTGGGTTTTTCCCTGGTACCTCTGAGTGGCACAGGAATTAAAGCTTCACCTGCAAATATTAAATAAGAAAATGTGGAGCAAGTTAAGGACGGGGTTGTTGTTCTCTGCACCATTTCTTGTCCTGCTCCCATCACCACAAACCTCGATGAAAGGGTGGGAAACACAGCTGGGCTCTGCCTGACATAAAATTCATTTATTTCCATCGAGGAGTCAAATCCTGGTCTCCAAATCATCAATATTCCAGGGCCGAGGCACAGCCCTGGGTGGGGGAGCACAGCTCCCTCAGTCTCCGGGCTCTTCCCGTCGTTAAAAGTTCGCCGCAGAAAATTTGATGCTTAATAAATTGGAGCCTTGCCTGCTTTAAATCATTCCTGCGGCAATTGCAGAAGAAAATATAATTATTACAAACTGGCCATTTGTTACCGCGAAATCTCATTAAATCGACTTCACGCTGGAAGGTTTGGTGGGGGCTGCAAGGGGAGAAGAGGCAAGAACCTGGCAGAGGGGCGGGAGAGGAGTCTCTTAATTACAGATTGATCCTTTCTGGTGATTGAACGCAGACCATAATCAGCTCCTCCGTTCTGCCGGGGCACACGGGAGCTGCAGGGACCTTTGTGTGCTCCTTGCCCTGCCAGCACGGCTCCCGATGGCCCGGGGAGGCCCAGAATGGCCTGGAGAATCCAGGGAGGGCACATCCAGCTGAAATCCTGGATCAGGGCAGCTCCTCTCCCCTGGCTCAGCCCGGGTTGGGTTTAACGCAGCCTTGTTCCTCCCCACATCTTCATTTTGTGCTGAATGAACCCCCCAGCCCCGGGCACAGCAGCCCCAACCCTGCAGCTCCGCAGGGACAGCTCAGGGAGTCCAGATCCCGGCCTGGGGACAGCTCAGGGAGTCCAGATCCCGGCCTGGGGACAGCTCAGGGAGTCCAGATCCCGGCCTGGGGACAGCTCAGGGGCTGCTGGCAGCATCCAGGCTTGGAATTCTGGAATTCTGGACTGGTTTGGGATGGAAGAGACCTCAAAACTCATCCAGCCCCACCCCTGCCATGCACAGGGACACCTCCCACTGTCCCAGGCTGCTTCAAGCCTTGGGCACAACCAGGGATCCAGGGGCAGCCGCAGCTTCTCTGGGAATCTGTGCCAGGGCCTCCCCACCCTCAGAGAACTTCCTAATTTCTCATCTAAATAAATTCTTTTCCATTTTAAGGCCATTCCCTGTGTTCTGTCCCCCTATCCTTGTCCCCAGTCCCTCTCCAGCTCTCCTGGAGCCCCTTTAGGCCCTGGAAGGTCTCTGAGCTCTCCCTGGAGCCGTTTCCAGGTTGGGCACCCCCAGCCTGGCTCCATAAAGTTCCTCCAGCCCTGTGATCAAGCTCGGGACTCATCCCAGCAGATCCAGGTCCTTGTGGGACCCAGAACTGCAGGGGGGTCTCAAAAGAGCAGAGAAAATGGGGAAAATCCCCCTCTTTTTGGTCACTTTTCTTTTGACCAGGATTTCCTGGGAAGCTGGGAAAAGCAGGAGCTTCCTAAATCTCCCTCTCCAATCTCAGCCAGGTCCCAGCAATATTCGTGCACCTGTGGGCACCTGCAGGTGAAATAAATGTGATAAATGCACAGGAACGCTCTGGAATGGGGGAAGATTTGAGGTGGAGCCTCTCAAAAAATAAAACAGCAGAAATTAAAGCCCTGCTCTGGCTCCCGGGAAAGAGATCCACAGCCACAAAGTGCCAAAATCACAGGGGGAAATGATTGCTGCGAGGGAGATGTGATTTTTGAGAAAATGCTCTTTCCAGGGAGGAGAATATTGTGTGTTTTGACATCCAAATGGAGCAATTGTTTTTGCAGAATGATTTTTCCCTCGTTTTAAGACCTCTTTAGTGGCTCCTCATCTCGCAGCCTTAAAGGAAAGGAATTGCTGGAATCTGACAAATTGATAGAGCATAATGATCTAATGGTGCGTGGTGTGATGGTGAGAAAGGAGGGAAGGAAGAGCAGGAGGCTCTGCCAGGATTTTAAGGGAATTATTCCTGGGCATTCCGATCGTCCTTTCCCAGCCCTAAGAACAACACCAACCCCTCACCCAGTGGATTTTCCTGCCCAAACTTCCTGCAGTCCTGGGTGGGAAGGTCATCCAAATATTGGAATATTTGCTTCAAATAAATCCAAATATTATGCAAATCAGCTTTTTTTTCCTTTCTTTTGGTCCAATTACCAATGCATGCTCAGGATCCTGGGCAGCAAATAAAAAATTAATCGAGGCTGAAGCACTCAGGCAGCCCCAAGGGAGCTGTTAGCTTTCACTCATGGGTTAACACCACACTTGGCTTAAGCAGGACAGGTTGGTGAAAAAAAAAAAATCATTTAAGAGAAGAAATTAAGAGAAGAAATTAAAAGCAATTGCGGCGACAAAAATAAATAAAAGGTTTGGCAGTTGGGAATTTTTTACGGATTCCTCTGCGGACTGCAAACGTTCCCTCAGCTCACCCTGATTTTTGTAGCTGCTTCCCGCTGGTTTCAAACTGTTCCTTTCCTGGTGCTGGATGCATTTCACAGGGAAGCTGAAATGTCACCCAGCTTCAGCGCTGAACTTTTGCTCCCTCTTTACATCTGAAGTGTCTGGAGCAGAGCAGCGATTTCGCCCGGCAAAAAGCAGCCTGTGAAATTAGGGAGAACAAAACTCCAAAACAACGCAAGCAAGCAAAAGCAGGAGTCTTGGAGTGTGGCCAAAAGCGGGAAAAAAAATGGGGATTTTAGGGATTTGCATCACCCAGGGCACGGGCAGTGCTGGTGGGGTTGATTTTGAGGGGCTCCAGGCTGCTGGTTCATCAAGGATGAGGAGCAGGGAAGGCTGAGTGGGGTTTGTCCCTCTTGGAAAGTGGAAAGGCATTCCAGGCACAGGAAAATTCCCTTTTTGCTGCTTTTTTGAGGTTATCTCAGAGTCCTGGAAGGGCTGGGGTTGGAAAGGACCTTAAAGCTCCTCCAGTTCCCCGGGCAGGGAGATCCCAGCTGCTCCCAGCCCCGTCCAGCCTGGCCTTGGACACTCCCAGGGTTTCTCTTCCCCTGTTAAAGGGATTTTCTGGGAATCATGGCTTTTATTTTGTGCTGTTTTGGGATGGGGAGACCCCACAGAGGGCATGGAAATGATTCCTTTGTTATTTGTCCACCGGAGATCCAGCAGGAGAGGGGGAAGTTGGATGCACCTCAGAGCGGTGACATGGCCTGGATGTCACCGGGTCCTTCCAGCAGCGTCTGTCCCTGATAAATCCATTCCTGGGACAGGGAAAAGCTGCTTCCCAAAGCTCCTGGGGCTGCACTGAGCCAAATCCTGGGAATCTCCCCCAAATGAACAGCTCCCGGTGCTGGTCCTGCCTCATCGCTCACTCCGAGCTCCCAGGATCCTGCCAGGGCAGTCTGGGACAGGACAGGGGGGTGAATTCCTCCCCAGCGGCAGAATCTGGGATGGGGAAGCAGCTCCCAAGTGTTAAAAGTCATCTCAGTGATAAATCCAGGCACCCACAGGGAATCTCGGAGGCTCCTGATATCCATAAAAAAAATGGGAGGGTGCCAGCCCTTGTTTCACCGAATGGCCAAATAAAAATCTTTAATTTAATCTAAAATCAATGAGCAAAGCAAGAAATAACACAAGGCT
Source organism: Pomatostomus ruficeps (assembly GCA_013400735.1). Lineage (NCBI taxonomy): Eukaryota > Metazoa > Chordata > Aves > Passeriformes > Timaliidae > Pomatostomus > Pomatostomus ruficeps. Next base: position 9,294 of record VYZT01035993.1, on the reverse strand, counting down.
CCAAAAGACAAAGTCTGGAGAGCAGCAGCCTTCCCAGCCGGACCCCAAATATCACCTGGCTGGCAGAATTCCTACAGAATCACGGAGCAGAGCACCGATAAATAGAAAATCCTTCTGCCAGCCCCCCAAAACTCGGAATTCCCGCTGTGCCGGTGCAGGGGACGTGTGTCAGGTGGGGCCCGTGTGCTCTGATGTTCAGGTTCTGTCTCAGCTGTGACAATCCTATCTGATCATTAATAATGCAGTAATGAAATAGCGACTGGAGAGACACTTGGATAATCATCTGAGCACAGGCTCATTAGTGCCACAGAACAATCGCTGCCGTGTAATAACAGATCCCAGGAAATTTCAATTAAAGCTGGAACTCTGTTGCAATTTCATTTTATTTCCAGCCAGCCGGCGCGCGGTGTAATTGCAATCAGCCGAGGCACCACCAGCTCCTCCAAGCCAAACCTTCCCATGGGAGTGGAAGTGGGATGCCTGGCTGGATCCTGGGATGTTTATCCTGGATTTTGTGTCAATTCTACCTGTACAGGGAGATCTTGTTCCCTGAGACATCAAATGCTGCGGTGCTGAGCTGGAACTGGGATAGAATCACAATCCCAGACTGGTTTGGGTTGGAGGGACCTTAAGGACCATGGCAGGGACACTTCCCGCTGGACCAGGATGTCCCAATCCCTGTCCAGCCCGGCCTGGAGCATTTCCAGGGCTGGGCTTTATTTGCAGAGCTGATGCTTTTATGCAAACCAAACGTTGTGTCCTTGGCAGTCACCTGTGGAGGCAGCTCCTGGGGGCGTCTGGGATCCAAAGTGGCTTTGTTTTAATGCTTTATCTAAAGCTTCTTTATTATTATTATTAATTTTTATCAACTTGCATTTCCCCGTGAATTCCTGGCGGTGCAGAGCAGCAGGGCAGAGTGCGAGCAGGAGGCAGCAAAGTTCACTTCGATCTCCTGCACTTTGGCTTTGAGCTGGGGATGCAGAAAATGAACTCCCTTGGCATCGTTCCTCTCCACATCCCATGGGATAATGGTTTGCGTGTTCAGTTCCTTGGTATTTGCTGGTATCTCATTTTGGGATGAAGAAAAGGCTCAGTGGATCCACAGCCTGACCCAATCCAGGAATTCCAGGTTGTCGTGGAGCTGGAGGGGTCAGCAAAGGCACCCTCAGGGTTCCTCTGCACATCCATGCTGGGGATGGAGCTGAATCCCAGATCTCTGGGCCTCCCGAGGCCAGGAGAGAGCAGGGACCCCTCCAGTTTGTGGGGACTCGAGGATGGTTCTGGGGGAATGTTTTCCTGAAGGAGAGCAGAGCACATTCCCTGAATTCCGTGCTCCAGAGGAGAATACCCGGTCTTGTCCTCCTTTCCCTGGCCAAGGTCCCTTGGGGAGGATTCCATCCTGACCACAACCATCCCCGTCAGCTGCACCCTCGCAGCCCAGAGGGAAATTCCATTCTGTTCCAGAATGATTCACTCCGGAGCTGCTGGACCCTTCCCAGCTGCTCCCACCCACACCTCTCACAACCTGGAGCACCTCAATCCCCCCAAATCTGCTCTGAGCTGGGTCCTGCAGCTCTGCCAGGGCGTGGAGCGGCTCTGGCTGCAGAGGAGACAGGAATGTGAGATAAGTGAGGAGCAAACACACTTCAGGGGAGGGAGGGATGTTCTGCAGGGATGAAAGAGCATTCCAGAATTCCAGAGCGTGCTGGCACCAAGGAAAGGTGCCTTTGGCATGGGATACTCGGTGGGTGCCAGGGATGAGGAGAGCAGGACTCTGCCCCAGCCCAGCCTGGCACAGCTGGCAGCTCAGGGCTGCTTTTCCTGCTTTCTCTGCCATTTTCCCCCTTTTTCTGCCATTTTTCCCCCTTTTTCTGCCGTTTTTCCCCATTCCCAGGGCAGGTGAAGGAAGAGCTGCACGTTCAGCCCGGCTGCCGGATCCCAGCTCCCCCTGACAGGTTTCTCCTCTCGTGTTTTGGCAGCGCTTGTAGTGCCTGTCATGTCAATAAAGTCTTTCCCCTAATTTGAATTTATCGGAGCGTTTGTGCAGGTTTACCCATGTGTGAGAGCAGCTGCGTGCGAGATGGATTCATTTCAGGAGGGATGTGTGAGCCTTTGCCAACAGCCAGGAGTTACAAACGCCTCGGAGCAGCCGTGTTCCCCCCTCATCCCGCTCTGGTGCTCCTCTCGCGGCGCCCAGGACACCGCTGGCACTGAGTGTTCCTTGTCCTGCTTTTTCTGATGTGACAGGAGCTGTTTAGCGCCTCTGAAAGAGTCAAACCTCAAACAAATGGATGTAAAACACAATTTCCTTGCAGTGACACTGTCCTGGCACGTCCTGGGGACGCCCAAACCACCCTGAAAACTCTGACCCCACAGCAGTGATGGATAAAGCAGCTCTGAGGCTGGGAAAGGCTGACCCGGTGAGCTCTGGATCAGCCCTTGGGATCTGGGATTGTCCAGTCCCTGCTGGATCCACGCTGCAGCCACGCTTTCCCCAGGATTTGGGATCTGGGGTTTAGATCGAGCCTAGGACGGGGTTTAGATCAAGCCTAGGACAGGGTTTAGGCCGGGGTTTGGTTCTCACCCCGCTGTGGCAGAGGCCGTTTGCTCCCTGGGTGCTGAAGGCTCTGCCCTCTCTGATCTGCGGTTGGTTTTGTCCCCATCCCTGCCAGGCTTTTGTCTCCTTTTCTGATATTTGTCTCATCTTGGGTTGTTTCTTTAATTAGCTGCAGCTTGCTCCTCTCTCTCTTTGATCTTGCTCTGGTCTGCTGAGACCATCAATAAGCTTAATGGAGAAAAGGTGCTTTCCTTTTAGCTTTGAGATTTTTTCTTTTTTTTCTTTCAGTCTTTTTTTCTTTTTTTTTTTTTTTTTGAGGGGGGTTGGGGAGAGAACTAAAGAAAAGGAAAATTATCATCGTTTTACTTGTCTCACCTGCTACTTCCTTATTGAAATCCCCAGGAAGAGGATGGAGTGCTGTTCCTGGGTCTGTTCTTTCCCCTCCCTGCGTTGCTGAGTGCCGGTGGCAGATCCTCGGGCTCGGCCTGGCTGCAGGCGGAGGGCAAATCCCAAACGGGCCCTGCTGGGCTCAGCAGTGGGGTTTGCTTGCTAATCTGCAGCTTTGCTCAGGTTTAGGTTGGATTTTAGGAGGAAATCTTTGCTCAGCGGGTGGTGAGGCGCTGAAAAGCTGTGGCTGCCCATCCCTGGAAGTGTCCAAGGCCGGGTTGGAGCAGCCCGGGATGGTGGAAGCTGTCCCTGCCCATGATGGGTGAAATCAGATGGTTTTTAAGGTTTCTTCTACCCCAAACCATTCCAGGATTCTCTCCCAGCTCACAGGCACACATCCCATGGGGAAATAGGTCAGCCCAGGTTGGATCCAGAGCTCAGGAAGGCACGGGGTGAGTGGGATTTATGTAGGGCTGGCTCTGCCTCAGCCATCTGTCCCCGAGCTTCCCTCCCGCTCCAGAGCTGCTCAGGGAGAGCAGGACGCTGGAATGGGATCGTTCTTCCCGAGGGAGAGGCGCAGCAGGTGGAGGGAGAGGGAAAAGGGAGACCGGGGCTGATCAGGGCCCGGGATCTGAGACCCAGAGCTCTCCTCCATCAGGATTGCAAAGCTCAGGAGTTTTCTCGAGCTGAATTCCAAATTTTTTTTCCCCTGACACCTCCTGCAGGAGAGCTGGGATGACTCGGGAATCCCCCTCCCCTTGGGAATCCCCCTCCCCAGCTGCCCGAATCCCCGTTGGGAACAGCAGGGAGAGGGATCTGCTGTGGGGAGCAGGGTGAGGGTGATGCAGGACAAGGAAGCGGCTTCCCCAGCACAGGCACCGTGCTTGTTAACTCCAGATCATCCTGCATTAATTATTATAATTAGGGCCTTGATGAGGAGCTGGTGATATAACGTTCCTCAAGGGAGGCTGGTGAGGAGCTTCGCCCGAGCCACGAAGCTCCAAAATCTGCTGCAAACTCAGATTTCCCCGTCCAGCAGGTGAAGGGATGGCTGACCATGGATAGCCCGGAACCCCGGGCATTCCTGGCTGGAAAAATGCAGCCTCTCAGCAGCCTGGGAGCCAAATGTGCGTGGAAATATTGAAATTTTAAAGGAGAATTTTGCATCCTCACCCACAGAAATCTCTGCAGCTCCTGTGATTTTGGAGTTTTACTACAGCTCCAGTGAATGCTGCAACTCCCAGCTCCTGATGTAATTCAATCAAAAAGGAACCGACAGGGAGGTGGGGAAAAAAAAGACACAAATCCTTAAATTCCATATAAAAATAGATAAAAGCAACTGGCTTAAAGGATTTGGTTGAGCCTTATTTAAGGACTTTTTTTTTTTTTAAAGGAGAAGAAAATGAATTTAGTGCGCACACACACACAAACTCTTTTTGCCTCGCTCATCAAAGGGTCACAAATTTTCGCTCAGATCCAGATCAGAGCAAGATTATAAAGGTCAGGGAGGGGAAATAATCTGGATAGGAGAGGTGGGAAGGAGAGGCAGCTGCGCAATGTCCCCAGCACCCTCTAATTGTGCTTCCCTCTGCTTGCCAGCTCTCAAACAGAAGGCAACATTGGAAATAATGCATCCATTAGGGTACCTTCAGTGCCTGTCAGATTCCCTCTAAGAGGATTGTGCTTATTACACCCTGGTAAGGTTTTTATATTCGTAGAATTCCGTCGGAGCAAGCCCAAGGAAAGGAGGGAAAAGGGGAGAACATTCCTGTGGAACGGGGATGGGCAGGCAGGGAAAACTCTGCCCTGGGCTGGCGAAGGACAGCTTGGCCTGGACCTCTCTGAAATGAGGTTTCTACCGAGTTGGGGCATATCCAGGGGGTGCCAGGCAACGATCCTGAACAAATCTGGAATTCTAGGGCAAGGACAGGACAATCTCAGGGGTATTTGGGGTGCTGGGGCCCCTCTGTGGGGTTTGGAGCCCTCCAAGGCAGCGGTGCCGGCTTGGCCAGCAGGGAAAGGGGATGTAGGGTGCTCAGAGCAAGGGGGGAACGCTCCTGCAGTGATCTGGGATTTGTTTCTTGGCTTTTTTATTATTTTTTATGCTCTGCTGTTCCTTTGCCAAGGAGAGGAGCTGGGGCAGGGCTGCGTTCCTGCTCCTGGGTGGGATAATGGCCCAGTGCTGCTTCCTGTCCCTCAGCTTCCTCCAGTGCCTCCTCCTCGTCCTTCCCTCCCTGGCCTCCCTCCATCCCCACGCTTTTGGTGAATATTTTGGCTCTTGTTTGTGGTTTCAGGAAAAGTTTCTTTCCCCAGGGAATGGTCCCGACCCCAAGGCTGCCAGGAGAGTTTAGACACTGCTCCCAGGGGTGCCCAGGGTGGGATTTTGGGGTGTCTGTGCAGGGCCAGGCTGGGATTGGTGATCCTGTGCATCCCTCCCAGCTCAGGGCATTCTGATGATTCCCTGGAGCTGTCCCTTCCCAGATGTTCCCCTGACACCCTGATTTTGTGTCTCGTGCAAATCACAACCCCATGGGAAGCTCTGGGGATGAGCAGCAGCAAAAAGGGGTGAAACGTTTCAGCTGGGGATCAGTGCCGAGGCCTTTCCTGTGGGATGAGCTGCTCCCCTCTGCCTCCTGGCCAGAGCCAGCAACCTCCTCTCCCTTCCCCTGGCTCTGATTATTTCAGTCTGAACCTGTCAACAGAGGAGTGTGAGCAGCCTACACGGGCAGCAGTTTTATTTAACACGCTGCCTTCTCCTCCTCAGCGCCGTTTTTCATTTAATCTTTCAAAGCCATAATTATCTAATATTAATGTTCTCATCATCGCAACGCTCACAGGAAGACAGTGGGGCTTTTGTCCACAGAGACAAAGATCTCTGAAATTAATACAACGCTTGTGCAGGATTGATTTCAACCTCCGAGTTGCCCTCAGCCGGAGGGACCAATCTGTTCAAAAATATCTGCTGCTAATTACCCCGAGAGCCGTCATTCAGCTGGAGGATTGAGTGAAATTGTCCTTCATACGTCACATCCACCTACGAACCCTGCCAGCCTCCATTGTTTCTCCGTGGCTCCACAAACACGTCGTGGTTTAACCCCGGGCAGGGATCCAGCTCGTCCCCCAGGCTGGGCTGGGGGAGAGGAGCGGAGGAGGAGAGGTGAGAAAACTCGTGGGCTGAGATGGAGACGGTTTAATAGGTAAAGCAAAAGCCGGGAAGGCGAAGGAAAACAAGGAATTCGTTCTCCACATTCCAGCGTTGGGTGTTCAGCCATCCCCAGGATGGGCTCTGAACATCCCCTGCATCTTCTTTGTCTTCTTCCTCCCCCAGGTCTGTGTGCTGGGAGAAAATCAACTCCATTCCAGCCAAAGCCTGCAGAAATTGAGAGATTTTATATCAGCTCCAGAGGGGGAAGGAGAAGCTGGGAACTGAGAGATGCACAAGTGGGATTTGTTTTATTGCAGTGAGGAATTTGCCCCATCCCTGAAAGTGTCCATGGACAGGGTGTGGAGACTCCGGGGCTGGTGGAAGGGGTCCCTGGTCAGGGCAGGGGTCCCTAATGACAGCAGGGGGGTTGGAATGAGATGAATTTCGAGGTCCCTTTCCACCCAAACCATTCTGGATTTTGGGAATACAGGAGATGGTCTCATCCCCACCTTCCTTCAGAGCTTTGAGACAAGGCAGTGGCCAGATTTGGAAATAAAAATGATAATTAAAGGCCCAGGGCTTGGCGCTGTGAAGCTCAGGATGTGCAGGGTGAAGTTCCCTTCCTGCAGCTGGATCAGGAGCACAGAGCTTTGGTTTTGGTTTTCAGGTGTCCAGGAGCACGGGGAGAGCTGCTGGGATGTTCCAGCTGCCCCGGGGAAGGAGCTGGATTAGGGAGAGGGAGAAGAAAAGGCTGAGTCCTGCTCCAAGCAGCTCCAGGGGGATGTTTGGAAGCTCCCTGCAGGCTCCATCTGGCACCCGGCCCACGCAGCCTCGCCGGGAGCGGTGACAGCCCCGGGGCCCTGAGGCACGACAGAGGCAGGGGGGAGCCAGGGACCACCCCCGAGCCGGGGAACAGCTCCAGGGCACCTCTGTGCAGGGATCACAGCCCTGCCTCAATGGGGAGCTGAGCAATCCTCCCCTTTTTGGGGCTGATTCATCAGCAGCCAAACACTTCCTGTAAAACTTCCCTGGATGCTCCATAAAAATCCCAAAAAAATAAGGAACCTCTTCCTCTTATTTTTCATCTCTGTTCTTACGTTGAGGAAAATTTTACTGGGGGGAGAACATCTTTGATGAAAACAAATATCGACTTCTGAGCTCTCTCTTCCCTCTCACCCACCTGAGTCTGGATTTCCATGGGATTGAAGCCAAGGGGAGGGAATTTGGGATTTTCCCCCGGACAGGTGCGGCCGTGGCTGCTCAGGGGGCTGTTTTAGGGCTGGGTTTTGCATCCCCAGCTCTCCCCTGAACTTCTGCAGCTCTGCTCATCCCCTTGCCTCAGCTCGTGTGATTTTTGGAGGCTGCTGGAAGGCTCCACGCTGGGAATTCCTGTGCTCCTGACAGCTCGGCCGTGTCCCTCTCCGAGCGCTGCCGGTGCTGAGCGTGTGGCGCAGCCCAACCTCCGCCTCCCCAGCACAGCAGGGCTGATAATTAAAGCCCTTTATTCTTACCCCTGACATTCCCCAGTCCTGGAAGTAATTGGAAGCTCCCCCAGGCCACGGGGAAGCCTGGGATGGCTGCTGGTGCCATTAATTTCCCGCACGTGTCATCAAGGCAGGTGCAGAAGGAGCCTAATTAAGCTCAGAGGTTCAGAAAAAATGAAGGAGCTGGGTTGGTTTTTGGTTTTTTTTTAAGGAATTCGCTCCCAGCAGCATCTGTCTGAGCGGTGTGGAGGGGAGAGAGGTGGGAAGCGCTGGATAACTGGAAATTTCTTCCTAAGGACAGGGGGAGAAAAAAGTTGAGACCCGAAATGTCCAAATCCCTCAAGCCTGAAAGTCCCACCCAGGTGACCTCATGGCTGCTTTGGGGTTTGAAGCAAATTTTGCTCCAGAAAGGGGGGGACACAGCAAAAAAAGTGATTCCTGCTGTAGGAGGGAAGGGAAAGATCCCTGACTATCCCAAAATTGCATCCAAAGGTCTGATTTTTGTGGCATTGAGTGAAAAGAAAAGAGCAACGGTGAGAGGGAAATCCAGGATGTGCAGACCTTGGAATGCTGGCAGATGAGGATTTGCTCTGGGATCTGAATCTCCAAACCCAGGCTGGAAATGCCCCAGCCTGGTATTTAGGAACTTATTTTTACCTCAGTATTAAATCCCAAATGCAACGTGATCACAGAAAATTATGCTTTTTGGCCAGAAATGCTCTTTTTAAGGGGATATTTCTGCTTCCCCCTGATTCCTCCCCACCTCCTCCATCCCCAGCAGCAGAGCTGCCTCTACCCAGCGTGACTCAGGCACCGCCTGAACCAACCCTGCCCAAAAATCCCCTGCCCAAAAATCCCCTGCCCAAAAATCCCCTGCCCCAAAATCCCCTGCAGCACCCGGAGCTGCCCCGAGGGAGCTGCAGCCGCGCTCCTCAGTCCCCATCACCCAAACCGGGGTTTTTAGATGGGACTTTGGGAAGGAATCCTCTCCTGTGAGGGTGGGAAGACCCTGGGATGGATTTCCCAAAGGATGCCCCATCCCTGGGAGAGTCCCAGGCCAGCCTGGACGGGGCTTGGAGCAGCCCGGGATGGTGGAACAAGAAAATCTCCGAGGTCTTTTCCAAGCCAGACCATTCCCTGACACCAGGAGGGGATAAAGGGCTGTTTGTGTTTTCCAGAAGAGCTGCTCTGATGTTTTTTGGAGATGACATTAGCACAGCCAGTCAACTGTAACCTCTGGGCAGATCAAAACCCCGCTCGAGCAGCTGGCTGGGAAAAAACAGCCACTGAGGTGTTGCTAAATGCTTTTATTCCCTTCCACTCGCTTGTTTGGAGATCCTTGTCAACGAGGAAAGGGGAAAAAAGTTTAATTTGCACTAAAACCATGTTCAATATCTGGGTCCCGCTGTATCTTCCCAGCACAGCTGCTCCTCCGTTGTTCTCCCTGCCCTGAATGACTCGGTGAATTAAATTGGGAATTGGGTGATTCAGCAGCTGGTTTGGGGAGGAAAGGAGGGGGTTTGGTGGGGCTGTGGGGCTGAATTCACCCCTTTGTGTGGCTCTTTCCTTTGCTGGATCGGGATTGCAGCCTTGGAGCGGGGGCTGCCGCTCATCCCAACATCCCAATCCCTGCCCAGGACCTCCCAGTGCAGGATTTGCTCCACGAATGCCAAAGTTTTGCCTCACTTTTACAAAATTCACCTCAGTTTTTTTTGTCTCCT
>VYZT01035992.1:0-22880 GCA_013400735.1 Pomatostomus ruficeps | reverse complement strand
AGTATATATATTATTAGGGCTCAGACTTGCTCTTACAGAGTCAGCTGCATGTTCCTCTCCTCTCAGCAGTTTTATTTTCCCCAAGGCAGTCTCCAGTGCCTAGAAGTTTAAACCTTCCTTGCTCACTCAAAGCAGCGAGTTTTAGCACTCTCTTCATTTTGTCTGTTTGGGCCTGCAGCCTTAAATTGAAGTACTTACAAGGAAACAGGCAGTGAGAAAGCTGCTTCTAAGACTATATGTAAACTTCCAGGCCATTCCCTATTCATAACTCTGCATTACTGGGCGTGACATGTAAGTCAGGCTTCCTCCCTAGCACAATGGGAGAAGTGTCTAAAAGACTCTCAGACAAAGCGCCCTAATTACGTGCCCAACAAGTATTCACAGAAGACACTCTGAATCCAGCCTATTGAGGTTTCTCCCCGTACCATAAAACCTTTATATAAATATTCATAAGAGAGAGGGGGACAGGCAGACATGCTTCACAAGCTGCTAATTAATGTCTTTACCCATGGTTTTATTGCTCTACACCTAAACCAAGGACAGGCTGTGTTTATCAAGGCCTTTGAGGATTTGGGGAGCCTGCAGTGGGAGCTAAGTGTTAAAATCCATTTCTGGTACTAATTCTTCATCACTGAAGAGCCAAAACCTCAAAGTTCTGTTGGAAGTTGAGATCTGAACCAGCAAAGAGGCAGGTGAATTCCTAATGTGGGAATGACTTTAACAGTCCTGGTGTAAATTCACAAGCCTCTTTGTGCATTGAAACCTAAGTTTCAAGCACGCTCATGCTGCAAACTTACTATACCTTTTTAGATAATGTTTTCCTGACTCTGGATGCTATTAATTAATGGAGCAATTCATTAATTTATTAATTGTATATAAAAATAATTTAGTCCTGGTACATGAGTCATTGCATGTTTTTCTAGTTAGGTACATTGTATTTAATTCCTTCATGTTTCAGTGTTTAGTTTATAATACAAATTTGCCTATGAATCACAGTGGCATTCTCAGACTTCCAGATTTTCATTTCAAAGATTGAATTTCTCACTATTAGAAAGTCACAGTCAATTTGCAGTTGGTTATTGGGTGTTGACAGCTGAGTGCCACAAGTATGAACTTTCAGTTGTATTGAACTAATGGGAGCCTAGGAGGAATGCTGCAACAGGATTCTCAGTTCAGACTGTGTTATACACTCAGTGGAGGATTCCAAGTAACAAGAGGTCAGAACCTCCATTTTGTGGTTCAGTGCACAAATTAAGGCTTTTCAGGGAGTGCCACCATCACCTGAGACTTGTGAAAATGCTTTTTGCTGCCTTAGCGACAGATTGGATTATATGGGGAAATGGTTATTGCAGGAAGGTGAAATTTCATGTTTACAGTGATTTTTCAAACCATGTTTCTATCATCTTATGGGGCTATTATTTCCACATTTTGGGTAAAATCTTGCTTAACTCAGTTTATGTCTCCTGACAGCATTCAACAGGCATTAGACCTGAAGGAATATGAACTAACAAAATAATGTTGTGGATTTGTTTTTCTGAAATCACAAATCTGCATTGTCTGCTCTTACTGTTATGTAAACCGTGCATAAAGTAGACATTAGGAGGATGGGTAGGTGATGGTTGTATGCCACTGTACAATGATTTTGTGTTCTGGCTATATTCACATGGGCCTTTTATAGCTTCCCAGTAAGATTTACCATCCCACTCCACGATGAAGAGCATTTTGATTAAACACAAATGAGCAAGATACATGACTATGTAGATCATGCAGAATATCTGATCAAAACATCTCACTCTCTGCTTCCAAATATTATTAGTATCTGAATTCCAAAATTGTCTTTGAAGTTCCAGTTTTGTGGGTGATTGGTACAGGACTAGGATGAGATTCCTGTTTCCTTCATGGTACTCTCTTGGGCATACATAAACCATGAGACAGAATTTGACCCTAAAACTGCATTAAATGGTAGCTACAGTGTAGATCACAAGTTATTAAAGAGAATTAAAAATGAAGTCAAGAAAAGAAATGTGAAGAAAATAGATTTTAAATTGGCCTGATCTTATTTTATTTTACATCTCCCCCCTTTTTAATTAAATCTGTATCAGAAAAGAAAAAATCAAGTGTCAATATTGCTGTAGTTAGCTACAATAAACAATCACCTCCAGGAATAATCAGTATCCCATGTTGTTTTCAGCAGTCTGTGAAAGCAAAAATACTGTTCTGTAGAACGATAAGCCATATTTGTGTATGTTTGACGAAGTAGGGGACGAGATACTGAATTTTAAAACACAAGTAAAACATGCTGGTCAGGAAAAGGCTAGTGTGAGCTCCAAGTGCTTGGATTGTATGAAAATACAGCAGTGGTGTGGCACTCTACATACATGGTGCAGGAGGTGGCAAAACACGGAGGAAAGCCCAGACCATCCTCTGGAAATTCAAGCCATCCCCCTTTTTTCGGTACTCTCTTATTTTTATGTGACTTCCCAAAGTAACAATAAGAAGCTAAAACAATGCCATTTAATCTGTCCATATTGACCTACAAATTTTTGAAATTAACTTCTGAATGGCTGAAGTGAAATGATAAAATGATATCCCACCAAAAGCGGAGGCCATACTAATTAAACTTGGGACTGTATGTCCTTGGTAGCTGTAAGATCTGGACGAGGATTATGGGAACCTCAGCCCCATCCAACAGCACTGGACCCTCATCAGACAGTCAGCCCCTTCCAACTGCCACCGTCTCTGAGCAAAGCGCAAAGATCTGGGAAAAATTCTGGCTGAGTGCACGAATTTTTTTTTTTTTCCTGATCTATGTGACATGTACTTCTTTTTCCAGTAGTTTCCTGGTTTAGGTTGTGCCATGGAGGTTAAATTCAATATACATTAAAAATTTATTGTGGTGAAATCTCACTTAGAGGTATTACTTAGACTGTACGTAGAGTCAACAGGTATGGTTCGGCCTGTGCAACAGTGAGTTTCCAAAGGCTTTTGTAATTTTATACAGCAGGAGTCAGACTGAAAAGTAACACTTAGGCAAAAGTCAGACACCCAAGTTCCAAGTTACCTAAGTCCTGAAAATGCTGAGAAATAGATGCCTGACTTTACAAATATTCACTTCTTTCCCTGAAAGTCTCCTGAATGCTTAAATTCAGCTTTAGAGTTTGTTGAGAATTTCTTAGTCTGGATAGCGTGGAGCAGCCTGAGGTCTATTTCATATCTAACACATTTCTAATTTTAAAAATTAATGATCTTTCAGGCATCCTTTAAAAATTAAACGTTATCAGAATAGGTTAAAAGACACATTTGTAGTGTTACGCTCCACATAAGGTATTACTGACACTAATTCTCCTTTTCACTACATCCTAGTGGCTTGAAAACCCCATGAACAGCAAGAGACAGGTTCTTCTTCCTCAGACTGGGGAGAGGTGAATCTATGGGGCAATTGCTCCTTAAGAGCACCCAAAAGGCAAGTACAAGGCATCTGCAGGGGCAGAGGGAAGGTACTGCTCTGTGCTCATGGCGAAGGGAGCAGGGCACCTGTAGGGTAAAAGACAGCATAGATTTTGGTTCCTCACCTCAGTGTATTGTTAAGTACAGTATTATGAATTAATTTTAAAGTAATTGTATTCTGATTATTTTCTCTGTGATCTCCCTTATGCTACTATATTAATAATTCTTCTGCATTCTAGTAAAGAAAGAAAATGATTTAAAAAATCATAACACAAACCCATGAGTTGTGTGCCTTTGCTTTGACTTTGGTTTGTGTTTCTAGTGTGCCAGTATTTGTCACATTTTCCTCTTTTGTCTCTATCAGTTATGAGACAGTTTTCTTTTACAAATGATGTGTTTCTGTGATGAGTTGCAATAAGGAAATGGCTAAAGGAAAAGAATAAACATGAGATTTCAAACATGATGTTGTCATAAGGAAGAGCAATATGTGTGTGCATGTATTTATATACCCCTTTTTGACAAATCCTTATAGATTAATATTTATCCAGACATACTGATGCACATATATAATATAACTGTTAGGATTTGTCAAAAAACAGTGGGTTGAATATTTGTTTACATGTTTTTATTTGTTTTGTTTTCATTATGTTCATATATTTGTTATGAAATAGAGACATATTTTTAGAGACATGAAGTTGCTATTGGGTTTTCATGATGAGTTTTGGAATTTTTCAGTCTTGATCTTGTGGTGTGTAGTTTCTTCAAGGGAGTAGAATGATGTTGGTATTGTTTTATAAAAGGTATGTGGCATAATCCCTAGACTGATTTGAAAACTTATAAGAACATCATCCAGGGCAACCTCTCTCTTCCCCATGGTTATTGAAACATGATTTCATTGAGTTTGTAATATGACTGGAGGGATAATGGTTGAGTAGAATTTGCGATTCCAGCATCAAGTAAATGGGAAAGGAAAATATATAATAATTAAAGATTTCCTTCTGTAAGGAATATCTTTTTCTCAGTTTTTGATTGTAGCTATTGAAATATTTTGCAAAAGACAAAGTTTTTAACAGCTTGACTTCACAGTCCTTACTGTGCTTAAAAAGCATTGATTTCAGTAAATGCCCCTTTGAGCTGACTTGCATAAGATTTACTCTCAAGGGTTTTAGATAAATATTGCCAAAGATTTAGAGCTTTATTGGTTGGTAGCTGCTAATATTAACAGGCAGACAGGCATTGAAGAAACATAGTCATTTAACAAAACCAACAACTTTCCAAAAGCCAGTTAAATGTGAACTCTGGGATTTTGGATATAGGAGTTAAATTTGTTTTATTTTTCATCGCACTTTTATCACAATTTTTCTTGTTTGCTGGAAGCGGAATTGTGAATGTTTTTACACTTAGGTGTGAAATATAAGAAGCAAAGCACATATTCTTCATTCCCAGTTTTATTTGTTACAGTACTTGACACACAATTTTGCTAGAAATCGGGATCAGTTAAGTTATTGGAATACCTAAAATGTTGAAGAAGATTATGCAAATAAAATTCCAGTACCTTTATGTTTAAACAAATTCCGGTTGTTTTTATCTCTTTCTTACTTCTCTGCTACTGCTATAAGAGAAATAAATTAATTTTGAAATCAAATGCCTGTAGTTTCCCTGACTTGATTCAATTCTTGTTTGTTCATGTCTGGTATGGATTTGTTTTTTATTTGTATGACTCCATGAATTTACATGTGTTGTGTTAAAAGACTCTCTGGGTATGGGAAAAAGAATCTGGGTAGCAGCAGAGTTTTAGAAAAGCGTGTCTTAGGAATCACTCCTTGGTACCTGCTTTTTTTAAATATCTGTTCCAATTTCTATCATAAACACCACCTTGCCTCGGTTCATACCTAGGAAAATAGTGTAACATTTTTGGGGGGAATTACAGTCCTCTTAAGTCCCTCCTCGCTTTGGCTTTGGACACGTTTTTAAGTGCTTCAGCAGCAATCTAGTCCTGTAATTTTGCAGGGCTATCTCATTCTGTAGGTCCTTAAATCATTGATAAATCTTTGTGTTTACCCCAAGGGCTTCGCAGGCACGTAATTTCACTCCCCTGGGCTTGTTCAAAGATAAACACTGGTAGCACCACTCTCCCATCTCAAAGCTGTCCTGTTACCTTGGTTTCAGTGAGCAGACACTACATCAGTGACCAGAGAAGCCTTAGGCTTGCTGTAGGTAATGATGTGTGGGAGGCTGAACTCTGTCAGACCATTTGGGTGTGCAAGATCCCAAAGGGATGGAGACATCTGACATTTCCTACTACTTTGCCTGTAGTCAGAATGAAGGTGGCAGCCCGTAATTTAGCCACACTGAATCATACCCTACAGTACCCCTCCCAATTTCCACTGGCTGCTTAGGCATTTCAGGGCCCCTCTAAACCTCAGCATGTAAAATTCCAGAGGAGTAGAACCTAAATTGGTCCAACTGGAGTCCTTGTTAGGTTTGCATATAGAAATGCATTGGGCAATTGTAATTAAATGTGATTTGATTTATAAACCATAGCTGATACCATGGGTATTATATTTTTAATTCATGGCACTATTAACTGGAAAGTTGTGACCGGTGAAGTCAGTTGTGTGCCTATTAATACTCTGGTGCGTAATAACAGCTACTTTTAAATTAAAAGTCAGTCTTTTTCTTCTACTTTTTCTTCTAATTATTTTTTAAATTTAAACACAATTTGTGTCAGTAAATAAACACAACAATGGCCAAATTGTAATTTTATTTTGGCTTTATATTTAGTGCAGGAAAAGTCTCACTTGTCAATCTGCATTGGAATGAGCAGCCTACACTCAAGTGTGATGGAGGGGACTGACTCTCTTTATATATACCCAATGATGTACCAAAGCCTGAAATAAGCCTACACAGAAGAAACTGGGGGTAAAAAAAAGATTTTAAAATTTCACTAAAGGTGTGAGAGTTCTCAGACAGGTCTTGACAGAAGACTTAGACACTTTGACATTCAGGGAGAAGGAATATATGAAATTGTAGAGATCGGTTATTAAAAGTACTGTTTGTATTTTTAAGAATTTTACAGATGGCATTACATAATTAAATACATTCATAAGAAGAGAGAGACCTTACTTAGGCAAATGTAGATCATTCTGTTAGGGGGATTTATAGTTAGCTACTGTCTTTTAAAACTTAAAGACTGTGAGCAGGTTGTGCTCTGAATCTTTTAATTTCCACTGTCAGTATAAATCAAGAGTTATTTCAGTTGAGGCAATGAAGTTACACCATCATAAGATCGATGAAAGATACAGAAGTGGATCCTGTGACCTTTCTGTCAATGAAAGAGGCTAAAATAAGGAAATTTAAATTGTTGAAGAAGCAACCCATTTATCATCAGATGTGATTTTGCAGTTTTAGCTCTGTTTACTGTTTTCAGAAGCAGAACCTGTATAATGGAACTCTGTCCGATCTATTTGATTGTATTATTTTCATATTTGACAAGCACCAAATTATGTTTTGTTAATTACATGTAGCTTCTTCTTTTAAAATTTATTGTGATGCCATTTTTGCAGTTTGTCTTCCTCTCTGTGACCTCTTTGCAGCAATTTTGTCGCACTTAGCCACTAGCCATGCACAGATTCTCTTTCAGCTACCCTGTATAAGCATTGCTATTACCATATTTTTCAGTTTGTTCTACAATTCCTAATTCTTCTCCAGTGAAGACATCTTAATCTACAAAGAAGCCACTTGTCTGATAACCTGTCTGTGATAATAACCAATGCCAACTGACAAGGCAAGTGGATTAAAAGAGAGGCAATATGCAATGAGAATTTCCCAGTATAATCCTCCCAATTTAATCAATGGACTTAGTGAGGCAAAAGTGGTGTCACTGTGTTTAAGTGTTTGTTCTTCAACACTTCTCCTCAATATTCCTCCTTCACAGATTTTTAGATCATTTCCAAATCTGTGTAATCCTCTGATATTCACAGCTTCCCACTTCTGCAGTCAGCAACACCAGTGTACATAGCTGAGCTCTCATGAGACACAATTTGCTTGGAACAAGAGCTTCTGTATTTCTCAAAGAGAAAATGATCACATTTTTCAGTGAGTGTTCATCCTTGCTGGTATTCCGAGAGTTCCTGTGCACTGCCTTGGCCTGAGAACCAGGCATTGAATCTTCCCCATGTAAATTGGAGTTTTAATACTAACAAAGCCTTTATCTCCATGACTGTAATACATTACCATTATCTACTTATACCAGATGAATGTGTATTACTTTAGAATCTATCCTCTTTGCTCTCAAATTAGATTTTAGGAGAAAAATATTGAATGGGCCATATATTGCAGGACCAAATAATGTTTGTAATCGAAATGCACAGTTGATAATACCTGCCCACACTGCGCATGCAGAACATCAGTGTCCCATTTGTAGATCTCACTAACACTGATGTTACTTTCTGTGCCCCAGTTCCCATAAATAAATCATTCTGGTGTCAGAATCTCATAAATGCCAGCTCCACTGCAGGTGCAACTCACAAGTTCAGGCTGAGTGGAGGTAAAGCCACAGGAAGTTGTCCCTTTTTCCTCCTGAGTCTGGCAGCTTGTTATGTCTTGACACTGCTGTGGCACAAGGGACATAAAGGGCTGGTAAAATTACAGCATCCTGGTATAAGTCTCAGTCCCAGATTATGCCTGAGCTGGTGTCCTTTGTAGCAAAGCAGCACGTTGAGTGCAGCATCCCCAGTCTCTCGAGCACTGTCCTTGGAAAGTCCTTTTTACCAAGGCTTAGGAGAGGGATCTCTGATGGATACTTGGGGCTTATTGCCTCAGCATCTCTGAGAGGAATTTCCCCAACAGAATTCAGAGGTTTAAGGTCCCATTTCCTCTTCTCTGACTCATTTTTCAGGCACAGACTGTCAAATCAAGAGGATCTCCCTCACAGACAATTCTTTCTGTTAATCATTAAAGCTATTAATTTTTCACCTTAAGATATGCATAAACACATATTGAGGATTAGGATGTTTTATTCACAGCACTAAATCAAAAGCAACTCAACTGACACCAGTAAGTACAAAAGGAATATCAGACTCATGTCAAAAGGAAGAAAATCTGGTTATTTATGCTTTCTAAACATGAAAAATTATCTACAAGATCTTATTACCCCTTAAGTATAAGGCACTATGCTTTAACCAGAGATCGTGTCCTCTCTTTGCCCTTGTGACTGAACATGAGACAGGGTCAGTCACAAATCAGTTGGTCCTGCTACCCATGAATAGCAGGGGTGTAGTTGCCACCATTATTTCTGATTTCATGGGCCTTGGGCACTGGGACATACAGTGTTTCAACAGAGTATAAAAAGAAACAAGACTTACAGCCTCAGACAGAAACTTTTGGCTTTGAAGGAGGGTAGTAAAGTGTGGGGGGGGGAGGAAGCATTTAATGGTATCTTGCATGTATCCTTAATAGGCATAGAAAGATAACCATAAAACTGTTTAAAACATGATCCCAAAACCTAGTTGCGCTGTTTTGTGAATAAATCAACAATTTATGGAAACATGTTCAACCGCTTCCTGGAAACAAAAGAATATTTAGTATTTTTTGCTTCATAAAGCCACACCTCATCCAGTAAAATTCAAACTATTTTAGGCACTGGCTGGAGACATCTGTCAGTGTCACAGGAGTCATGCAGACTGTCAAGCTGATCAAGCTCAATCAGTATCATAGATTTACGTACAAAACCACAAGCTTGTCATCAGTTTTGCCTTACTTTTTTTTTTAGTGAAGATGTTCTTCCCATCTTCATTTCAATTAAATGCAAGGAAATTAAATACAGTATTTAAACAGAAGTACCTGCTGTCATATATCATCAGCAAAAGGGATGACAATTTGTTAACTTTAAATAAAATAAAAGTAAAAAATAAAATCATTTCCTTTCAACTGGTCTCTACACTGTTAGCTGTTTAACACTGACAATTTACACAGCAATAGAATGCATGGTTGTGTTTCCCAGGGCAATTTACACCAGCAGCTCAAAGGGACAATTGCTGCATGGCTCATCCTCACACTCACATAGAACTTTCCTCTGCCACTCATGCTAACTATGAATCTTCAGTCCTTTCCCATATGAAATTTGCTTTTCTTCCCCAGTTTTGCCACATATTTAAAGTGTAAAGAGACAAGACCAAAACCACTGAGACTCCCTGCAGACGCAAGAAGGTTCATGGCTGTGAGTGTGCTGTGGAGGGGCCGTGAGCACACAGCTGGCAAATAACAGAGGAAAGAAGGTGTATCAACTCCAGACACCTCATGGAATCTTTAAAGACTTTCTGTAAGATTTACTGGGTCTGTAAGTGTGTAATGCACCAAGCAAAGTGAACCTTGCCCTTTTTTTCTCTTGTTCATTGAAACTATCACTCTTTGTTCATCAGAACTCCCTGTGAAATGCAAAAAGTAGTGGGAAGCTCCCATGCCCAGCCCCTGCTTAATTTGCATGCGACTGCTCAGCTGATTGTGGGGAGTAACAATTAGGAGGACAATGGATAAGGAGGGAACTGGAGACATCAACTATCGGCTGTGAATCACAATTTACACAGTTTCCTTTTCCCTAATTAATTGAAGGAGCAGGCACAATGCACATTGACTTGGAAATGTGGTCCAAAGTCAGCCTTGGTACGTGTTAAATCCTTTTCCACTGCCCTTACTTACCTGTGAGGTTTGATCCTAGTCATGAGTGAATGTTGTGAATTGTTGCAAGGGATAGTTCAAGTTTTTTTCGGCAGGGAGGGAGGAGGAGAAGAGAAAAATATTCAAGGGAAATCACATCACATGGTGGAGGCAGAAGTCTGTTGAAAGTTGCACAAACACGTGTAAACTTGCAAATAGCATTTATGATTTAACATCCTGTAATCAGTACTACATTTCTGCATGAAACAAAAAGAAATACATGTCAGGAAACTGTTTCACTAAATTATTTATTGCAGAGTATGAGCAGAATTCTCTGGCATTTTCTCAGAGAAGAAATCCATGTATGTGCTCAACATGCTCAAGGGCAAATATTTCTTAGATAAATTGTATTGTATTTCTCTAAAACAGTAATGAGGTTAGTTCACATTATGGTTCCTGAAATGACAGTCTCAAAAAACCTGTATCTGCAATTTACATGCTTTAGTAACTATTAGGGGCAATGTCATCTATTTGCCCATATTGCTGTGTTGCTAGAATTGCCCTAGAACTGGCATAAAAAGAATAGCAGTGAAGGTTATTCAGTAGTCAGAGCAAGTCAATGAGCACTTATGCAGTTAGATACTTCTCTCTAAAAATATATAATATAATTTAAAAGTAACTAGTATCTAACCTTCTCTCTCAATCAAATTTATGGACATACAAGTAATCTCATATACTTCAGCTATAATTATACCAATGATAGAACACAATGAAATTATATTTTAGAGTATTTTATTCATTATCATTTATCTTGTATCAGTAAGTATCTTCATGGGAGAGTTCTATTAATTTGAAAAGAGGATGAATGGTTGTGATGAGGAAGGAAGGAAGGGAGGAAGGGTTGGAAAGCTTCTGTTTGTTTTGCTTTTGTCCTTAATATGCTACAACGTTAATTATATTTATATTCTGTTTAACCAGTACTTATCATTTGAGGTCCAAGATAAGGACAAAGTAAATTATTCATCAGTAATTAAAACAGTGATTATCTTGTCAGGTGGGGGGGGGGTATGTCATCAGCACTTTAAGGTCCTGTTAGGCTTCCGGTTTTAATATTGTAAATTCATTACTATTTTGCAGATTTGGTGTATGGGTACTATAGACAACAGCGGAAATTGATTGAAGAGATTGATTGGTCATATACAGGTAAGCAGAACTGTCTATTCAATTACTTATTTCACTTTGATATTTTCATGTTCATTTTTACAATTTTAAGAGCCTCCTCTGTCTGTGTACCACTTAGCATATGCCTAAACAATTTGCTAAAGTGTAGAAAATGGAATCTGAAAAATACAGGAACTTTACAATAGGAGAGTATTTTCATCTACTTAGATTAGTATTTTAATCTACTTAGAAACCGATTACATCTATTACTTTTGGAAAGAGAAAGTCCTCATCCTTATAACCTCAACCTGAGACTGCTTATTTGATGGAGGCTGGGCCAATAAATTGTCAGGTGCTCATTTATCATCTGAACATTACTGTTCTGGCAAATCTGAAAAGCAGACAGAAAGGCTGAAACAAGGCACAGCACATTACGTGGGAAAGAAGCTATCCATATACTGCATATGAACTTCTACCCTGTGCTTCTGAGCACTTGAGTGTCCTTTCCAAGTCCCACCCCGACTCTCGTGAAAACTCAGTCACTTTGTCTCTCATTTGCATGAGTAAGAAAGATATACTCTGAAATTCTGCATGACCATTGCCTCGTTAAAGAACAATGGAAAATTCACAATTAGCCTCTTATGTATAAGTCAAGTACTTTCAGTAATACTGAAAAGGCAGTTTTGTCCAACGTGTCTTTTGCCTAACATGTAGGAAGTGATTTCTTAAGGATGTGTGTAGACTCTTACATTTTAAATTGCTGAAGTTACTCTTCCAAAAATACCAAACTATGAAAAATTTCAGTCTTTCATAAATTTGGTTCAAAATATGTTCCTGTAGTTATGGAAAATTACACCATTCTTTTTATTTCTCTCACTCTCTTTCTCATTTTCAAGACAGTTTTTATCTTCCAGTGTAAAACATATCTAACAAGTTTTAAGCCTAGAGAGAATTGAAACAGGCTAGTCATAAACCCTTCAAAATGAGATTTATAATGAAAACTCCCACTTATACAGATTGTAGTGCAAAATTCAACCATAAGATCAATCAATACAGTACTTCATGTTCAAAATCAATCTATTTTTTTAATATTGTAGTTAGAGGACTGGAGGGATAAACCTCCAGGATTCCTGGTGACCAGAGGGCAATCTCTAAAGGACAGCAAACAGGGTTTGTTTAGGGTATCAGAGGATATAGCTCTTCCCTAGGCTGCACAGAGCACCCATGCACTGTGCAGCTGCTGCAGCAGCATCTGCAGGTCACCCTTGATGAATATTTTGTATGGAAAAATAGCACAGACTCGGCATGTCAGATGATCCACAGGTGTTGTTTCTCTCCCTTCACGTGTGAGGTACCTGTGTGTAGTCATCTCCATTTGCTTTGCTCTAGTGACTCCACTGTTGGCAAAGCCTTTTTCCCCGTTTAGACCCAGCAGGAGCCCAGCTTAGTTTACCAGCTTAGCACCACCCACCCTTAGGGTGAGGCCTGCCCAGCACCCTGCTGCTTCTGCAGCCTCCCGCCCAAGGTGCATCCTGCCCTGCTCCTGCTGCCCACCCGGCCCTCTGTTGCACCAGCGTTCGTAACACAGCTGACTCCATGCGTGGTCAGAAATGGATGTTCAAAGCTTTTGGGGAAGGCTGCATGTCAATCAGGTGCTCGCAGCTTAGGGCCAGCAACTGTGTTGCAAGCGGAGTATTATGGGGTTCTTTGCTGAAATACCAGGTAATTGGTTCATGGCATGAGGCAGAATACATAAATTCTGCTTTCACTGATAAAAAGACAGTCTTCCTGTACATGAATAAAAATTACAGATTTTAACGTATTTTGGAGGCACAGACACCTAGAAACTGAAGCATATTGGTTGTGATCTCCTCAATTTATAAGAAATTATTTTATTCCTGAGGCAAGAAATACCAGGTACTGTATGTATAACCACGGTTCCTAGTGCAGGCTTATGGTTTTGAGGCATACACCAACGTGCACATTTCTAAATGGATGAACTATGCTTTGCCAGTACATTTTTTTTCCTCGGACACGAGTTATATTCTTCTGTCTCTGCAACCATAGAGTCTAATCCACCATGGGTAAGAGAAATGCAGCTGGCTTGGTAAACGAACCTGAGTTTGAGCAGATGTAATTCTCTATACCAAATAAGAATTTCAGATACATTAGCCGCAGTGGGTCAATACACTCCTTTACTGAGATGGTACTGTGACATGAAAGTAAAATGGAACTAGAGAGTCTTACCTGTTAACATCATCCAGTTTCTGAAGGCGAAGTTTCATAATAAAGCAATTTCATATGCTGGAAATTAATGTGAGTCATCATCAGATTTTGACTCTTGGGTAAATGTATAATGAAGTCATAAATGCTACTGGAAACATTTCATAATACTTCTGAGGGTTCTGTTTTAAGCCATGGACACAGCCTGCATTTGCAAGCATTAATTTAATTTTTTGTGTCCTGACTTTGCATGTATTTGCATAAACAAATACAGTGTTACAGAACTGGAAGGTGCAAGTTCTTTTTACAGATGCATCCAATTTTTTCTGGAATAAGGGGGTCCTGAAGCTAGCCTATTTGTAAAAATTACTTAATTTTAACAACCTTTCATTATATTTTTCATTAAAGCAGTCATATGAATTAAAAAATATATCATGAATATTTTCAAATGGTGTTATATGGCAGTGAATCCAGCCATTTTTTGTTGTAGAAAAACCTGGTGTACTGTAAAAGTTTGGTTTCCTTAAATCAGTTACATACTAATTGATAAGCAAAGATCATTTAAACTATATTTAACTGTACCACTAAGTGTAGTCATTCAGATACTATTCCAAAGTATAAAGCAAATAATATGTGCTTCTGTTATTTGCTGTCACATAGGAGAAAGATTAAATTTTTTTTATGCTTTGCTTATCTGCATTGTTTTTGGCAGAAGGAATGATATAATGCTGTTTTCTAGTTCTCTTTTTTGGGTTTTTTTTAACAGGGATGGTTGATAGTAGTCCATGAAAAGTCCAAGTCTAAAAGTTCACACATGTAAAACTGGCAAGTGATGCCACAAAAAGGGGTTTTTGTCCCCAGTGAAATGTCTTTCTGTTGGGCTTCACTCTCAGGATTTTTGTTCTTGTTCACAACAAAGAAGTTACATGCTTTAGGAGAAAAAACCGGAGCTGAAATTTGTTAAAAGCAAGAGATTCTAGACAGTCTTCCAGGAATTACAAAAGCTGAGGGTTTTAAACATTTTTAAAAATTGAATGTACTATGTAAATGAATACCATAGTCAGATCAGTATTCTTTGTCTCACCATGTAGGAGTGTTATGTTCAGCTTGTGCTGCCATTTGTAATGTGATACGCTATTACACAATTGCCTTATAAATATTGGCAACTCTGATCTTGAGGAAAGAGTAATTTTGGTATAAACTGATGGGTCTCCAGGTATTCAGAGCTGGATTTTATTATTTGCAAGCACAGGCAAGAACCTGAATAATATTTCCTTTTTCTCTGGGGAGAAGCATAATGAATCACAGAATCACGGTATAATTTAAGTTTGAAGGAGCCCTTGGAGATCATGTGGTTCCAGCCTTAGCTCAAAGCAGAGCAAACTTCGAAGCTGAAACAGGAAAAGTATTGAAAATCTCCAAAGAAGGAGGTGCTGCAGTTTGGTTAATGTGTTCCACTGTTATTTTGAAAACACTTTTACTTAGGTGCGATATGTCTTACTGCAACTTGTGGCCATTGCCTCCCACCCTTTCCCTGTGCACTACTCTGTAGAGTGCCTTTACAGAGCAGCAGATTTCAGCTAAATTCTCTCTCTCAGCTTAAGCTTCAGCAAACTCAGGGGCCTCAGACTCTCTTCGTACATGATGTCCTCCAGCCCCCAGACCATCTCAGCAGCCCTTAGTTTGTAAACATCCATCTCATACTAGGTTTTGGAGGAAATCAAAACTGAACTCTGCATCCTTGATGTCACTTCACTGGTGTTCAGTAGGTGGAAAAAGTCACTTCCCTCATCCTGCTGGTTCCACTCTTGCTAAGGTAGCCCAGGACAGTGTTTGTCTTCCTGACTGCAAAGGCACGCTGCTGACCCACACACAACTCCTTGTCCATCAGGATTATAAATTATGATATTTCCAGATTATTTTTAATATCTGGTATATCTCAGTAGTAATGTATAGTGATGATGCTCTTCTGACGCTTGCACTAATACTTCCTTCAGTAACTAAATGTAATGATTTCTTTGTTTTGCTCTCCTGTTGAACTAATTGAACTAACCTTGTTAAACCTGAAAGTGTTACCTTTCTGTGTCTGATTCAACAGCCTTCTGGGATATTTCCCTAGTTTATCATTCCCATTACTATTGCTACACTGACAAGACTTTAGTAGTTATTTGAAAGGGTGGGTTTGCCACCCCAAGTCTTATAAATTTGCAGTGATTGCTTCAAATGTTCATGCCTGTAGTTTGGCATAAAGTTAAAATGGCCTTTGTTTTCAGTGATACTGAGAAAATGCAATTTTCTTTCTTGCCCAAACAAGATCTAATATTGTAATTTCAAATATTCTGTCATATTTCAATACTGCGGAGATTCTATTTCAAAGTTACTGTTCATGAAATTTATGGAAAAGTGTGTTGTTGCTTCTATCCATAACAATGTACGGGTGTATTTTGCTTTTCACTCAGCCTAAAAAGTGAGCAAGGATCTGCACTATCTCAGCTGTGGCTCAACAGAATGATTTTAACATTGGTAGCCAATTCTTATTCTGTAAAATGTCTGCTGCTTCTGCTACCCCCCAGTTCAGTCCAGGTAAAGTAGAAGATTTGAGGCTCTCCCCTCATCCTCACCCTGTCTCTCTGTTCAGCAGCCATCTGCTGGGAGCATGGACAAGGTCAGGCATGCAGGTGCACAGACAGAGGCTGTGCTGCTGAGGTTGTGTGAGCGTGGGCATGGTGCACGCTCCCTGTGAGAGAGCTCCAGGAGCAGGGCAAAGGGAGCCAGCAGGGAAGGGCAGGGTTCTGGCTCTGACCATCTCCTCCCAGGGTGCAGCAGGATAGATGAGCCATTTTGTGAGCCAAATCCTGACAGTTGGCCTGGGTGGGAGAGTGGGATGGACCAGCAGGAGCCTGCTGGAGGTGGTAGCCAGGACCTGCCTGCTGAACCAACTGCTTTAATGGGCAGTTGTAACAGACCTGACTGAAACGTCTCCGAGAGAACCCTGGCCAAGAGTTGATGAAACCTTCTGCCTTCAGTGGCTTCATAAAACTGTTCTGGGGAGGCGATGCATACCAAATTAAGTTTGATTTTTTTCCTTGCTAAGTAACTACCATGTCAGTATCAGCACAAATTCATAAGATCTAATCTGTTTATGACCTTCTGCCAAACACATCATCTTGTGCTTTGTGTTCACCAGCTATAATCATGACTGATGTGCTGTATCAGTTGTGGGTAATACAGAAAAGCCTATGCTCTTGGGCTGTGTGGGTTCCTTCAATAAAGGGTGCAGCATAAGAAATGAAAATAACATATCTTCTTTTATTAACTCATAAAAATAGTTTTGCAGAGGGTCTTTTGTAGTAGACCTTATGCTTCAGAGGCTGTCATACCTTTTCTTGCATGATAGCTCATTACATGTATTTATAACCCCCAGATCACACAGTCACTTGTGTTTCCAGTCTCTTACCACTAAATTGACAGGATTGCTAATTAAAAAGCCTATTACACTGTTACTGTTTTTGGAAAGCTGATGATTCCACATCAGAAATTACATAGTTATGCATCTGTTTTCATCAAAGGGACAGGGTGTCCTCAAGTGAAAAGCCACATGCTGGCATTTCTGGCCATCAGGAAATTCCTTTTAAGGTATCCCAGTGTACTGAATCAATAGTACAAAGCACGTTATTCAACACAAAGAAGATATCTATTCAGTATATTTGTGGATTTTGAATTCATATAAAATGATATGTTTCAGAAGTCTCTTTACAAGAAGCTTTCTATTCAATGAAGAAAGCTGATCTCTGAGCAGTGGAAAGCTAATAGCAGCCAAGTGGAATTTATTTAGCTTTTATCCAGTAGTATTTCCAGGATAAACTGAGTGGAAAACTTTTCAACGGGTTTTGGGGGAGGAAGTAAGAGAATTGGATCCCAAATTCATGGAATTATCAAAGTTGGATGCTTGTAGGACAGGTGTGAAGAACTGCATGTTGGTATTTATATTTGTTTCATCACTGTTAAGTTATAGCATTTTTATTTCAATCAATATTGAAGTGATCAGTTTGCCAAGGTTTCCTGGTAAGAAATTCAGCTAAGGCTGTTCCTTCCTCCATTTCGGTCCTTTAATGCTATAAACAAAGGAAACCACTGCGCCATTTTCACATGTACATAGCAACTTTTTCTGAACTTCATCTAGAGTTTTCAAATGCAAAGTTTTTTTCTAAAGAACAGAAGTCAAAGTGTGAGGTATTTGCATAGTGTGGCCCTGCTGTTATGTTAAGGTTTGTCCAGGGGTCAGAAAGATGTACTAACTTCCCATTAAGTAAATGCATTTGGAAATTAAAAGCTTTTTTAGGAGTGCTGTTTTTGGGAATATACCAAAGTAAAATGGAAAAAGCAAATTTTGAATATCTCACAGTAGACTGCAGCCTATGGTTAAGCCTCTTAGTCCATCAAAATGATCATAGAAGTATCCTTATGCGCATACTAGTGAGTGATTGCTCATTTACAAGCACATTCAATCTGTGCTGCAGTAGGAAGTTTATGTTCTTGGGGACTACTTGCTTACCAATTGCACAGATGATTACTTTGAGATCATCACCTTCCTATCAAAGTGATGTATGGATTTGTGAGGTTTAGCGCCCAGCAAATAATTCTCATATGGCTTACATTTAAAGAAGGCCTTGTTTAATTATCTGCTACATCCTTTATTTAGGACTTCCTTACTGACATTTTTACTCAAAAGCTATTCTGTTGTATTTATTACAGGTTTTGTTTTTTTCCTGATGAATTCAAACCCCACTCATTTCCATATGCACAGTTTGATAATACCTAAAAAATAATTCTGTGCAATTTACTCACAAATTTGAAGCCATTCCTGACCTTGCTTCATCTCATTATTCAGTAGATATCAAACCCTTCTGGACAGATTTTCCATGTCATGCTCTTTAACCCATAAGCCTTAAAGCAGTTCCCCAAAAGGCATGGTAAGACAAGTCTGTGAGAGAAGGAAGATGAAGGGTACAAGGAAGGATCCTGAGCAGGAGGGAACTGTAGGAGTGTGGCTTCTGTGTTGACAGCACAAAGCCCTCCTGCAGCCTCAGGTACCCCTGAGCACTGGAACAGGCTCCTCAGGGCAGTGGTTGCAGTGCCAAGCCTGACCGAATTCAAGAAGCATCTGGACAACGCTCCCAGGCACATGGTGTGATTCTTGAAGTGTCCTGCACAGTGCCAGGAGTTGGACTCCATGATCCTGATGGGTGCCTTCCAACTCAGCATATTCTGTGATTCTGTGAAGCCACAACCTCCACGAGCTCAGGGAGTGACGTCAGCTTGGCATGTTGCAAGTGCGCTTGACTTAGTTGAGGAAAGCACAGGAGAGACAGCAGATGCTATTTCAGCTTCTAAATTTTGAATGCTAAATTACTGCAAATTACTGTAAACTAATTCAACTCAAATTTGTGTGCTGTACTATGGAATTTCATATTCAAATATTATAACATTTTTTCCCCACAAAAAAATTCCAAAACTTTTCAATTTGAGAAACTAGGGAACCCCATCAGCTTTCTGCGTTGGAATGATCAGCATTTGCCACTAGATTTATCAGTTGAACTATTCCCTCAGTTGTTCGATTGCCAGAATCACAGAGTTTCAGTTCTGAGCATCTCTTCCAGCTGTGAAAAGTCTTTTTTGTGAGAAGCTAGGTCTCTCTGATTACATATTTAGCTGGTTCCTGCTATGCTTCAGCAGTTGTGCTTACAACAAACTCCATATACAAGCTGTGGTGGCCTTTTCCTGCTCTCTTCCAAGAGCTTTCTTTTTAAGAGAGTAAACTGTGGCTTGATTTGATATTGCCTGGCATTGATCCTGTTTTAGAAGCCACGGAAATAATTGACTGTCTTCTTTCATCCTTTATCATAGATGCTGCATTTGAAACCTAAGCTGTTTTCCCTCTGTCAGTGGCTCCTCTGTCAGTGGCTCCTCTGTCAGTGCACTTTATCTGATGAAAACTGTGTTAACAAGAGATGTTTTCAAAGGGTAGTTAAGAAAATTAAGATATTAAAAATGTAAAAGCAAAGAGAGGGATAATGTGTTGAATGCTAGGGAAAAAAAAAAGAATCATTTACATGTAAGGACTTGGAAACCTGTTTCCCAACTTCTGCTATTTCCCTGCCTGTGTAAGAAGTCAGTTCAGGGCTTGGGTGCATGGCTATAGACTGATTACAATTATTTTTACTGGGTTAGTGGTATAAACAAGCCCACAACAACAAATACACAATTTTGTGTTACCCTGCATGAGTAACCGAAAGGGAAAAACTGAAAAAAATATTGTTGCCAGAGTATTTAGGAATACTGGGTCAATGATTCATAAATTCTTTTCTACTGTTTCAGAACAGAGTGGATTTTCTGCCTGCTTGTACATGTTTTGACCACTTTGCATATACACACCACAGTATGATCAACCTCTGTTATATTTTTTCCTGTTGTTTTTCAGGAAAGCAAATATTTATGGCTGGAGTTCTAGTCAGTGAAAAATTACAAGCTAAGAGGTTTTTTATTATTATTACTCAAATGTAATTTCTTGAAAGCTGACTTTACAGCAGAGCTGTGGTGTGTGTGAACAGAGGAACACTAGCACATTACCTGTTTAATCTATATTTCACTTGCTCTCTGAGTATACGAAACAGATGGAAGGTGACCAGCACAAACAGGCAATAGATAATGTGTAATATACATTCTTAAGGAGTGGGAACATAATTTAAATAAGGCAAGCATTCACTTTCTTCAGCTGTAAGTACCCACTTCAAACAAATTCAGTACATTATCATGGCTAATCTTTACCAATACATTTAGCCACCAGGATGAGATCTGTACACCTGCCAGTCCTAATGTGATGTGTATCTGATCAAAATGAGAGCAGTACTTGTCCTCCTCTGTGTGAAAGCAACTGATGATAATCCGTTGCAGTGGCTTGATCTCGCATCTGAAGTTCCCTTTGAAATCATTTGTTTTTTTCTTAGAGAAGCTGTGGAGCATGTGCTAAAAAGAGCTTTTCTGGATGACTTCCTGTGTCCTCACTTCATCCTATTCTCAAAGGAAATCCTATCTTTTCCATTTGACATTTTTTGTCATATTGCTTTATTTCCTTCTCTTGCAGTGCAGCCACGAATTGTTTCCCTTTTGCATTATAAAATTCTCCTTTTTCCCCCCCATCAGATAATCATGTAGGGTTTTGTCACCTACTTCTCCCTGACTTTCTTAATGGCTCCATGAAGTAACTGTCAGTTTGCCCCTTTATCTCCTGTGTTTTCAGGAAAATCTTTCCTCCCAGGTAACTAATGGAGGAAGAGCTGGCTGAGTGTTTCCATGACTATCTTGCAGTCTCTCCCAGCTGCCTTTTCCTAAATGTCAGAACAGCTCTCCGGTGTGGTTACCATGGTGCGTTCAGCTGGCACGCCTGCGAGGCTTCTCAGAGCCAGCACACCCACTGCACATTTTATTGGAACGTACCAGCAGGGAAGGCTCTTACCTACTGCGTCACAGTTAAATGGAACATATCTAAGGGTACTTCTGGGTACATAGTCTGTCTAAGTTCGGCTCCAATTTAGTAGCATAAGAGCCATTCAGTCAATTAAGGATATTCTCTTTGCCCCTCCATTTGTGAGGGTAGTGGTACATCTATAGGTGTGTTACAAGTTACATACATAAACCTGCCGGCGAACTGGCCGGCTCAACAGGTCATAAATGTAAGTGCTGATGGAGAATAGTGAGATTTATACTGTGTTGTATTCATTAACTATCTCCTATAAAAAGATTCTAAGGTGTTTTCTCATTCCTTATAATTTATTATTCAATCTGAAATACCGTTATTAGAAAAAGAAACCTTTCATCGAGATGGTTTCCTGATGTGAAAGTCAATACAAATAAAGTACATCCTGCATCCAGCCATTGGAAAATATTATTTTTTTAAACCTCAGGTTTATAACTAGCAGTCTGTAGATAGATTTGTAGCTGAAATAACAAAATAATTTTTAAAATGCCAACAGATTTTTAAAGTTTACTTTGAAATTCCATGCAACTGAGTCATATTGTTGTTTCTAAAATGTATCATTTACTTCAATAACAGACTTCAAACATAAATATGAATAAATGCCTTTGTTCCAAATAATAAGCTACTACTAAGTTTTGTTCCAGTCAGTCACTTGTTTCAGGTTAAGTTGGTCATATTCTCTTAAACAAATGGTGAGATAGACTGGAAACACATTGCAGCAGATTCAGTGATCATACAAAGAAGAGCTCTGAACTACAGTGTACTTTGATCTGTCTCCTTGATAAATGTTTTATATTCTTCTCCCAGTTGCTCAGCTTTAGTTGTTGTGAATGAAATGGTACTTTCCAGTGTTATTATCTCCTTTAATTGAATGTTCAGGTTTTTGTTATTGGTACCATATATGAACTCCCCAACTCCAACACTGCTGCTACAGGCAAACATGCTGTCTAACTCTTGCATAAAATGAATTGAAATCTGTTTTAAAAATAGGTGTAATATTTTGCTTCATAGTTTCACTGAAAGACTATCTCGGAAATCCATTCTCGACTTTTCATAGAATCATAGAATCATTTAGATTGGAAAAGACCCCTAAGATCATTGAGATCAGCCGTTAACCTCACACTATTGAGTTCCCCACTAAACCATGTCCCTAAGCAACACATCTTTCAAATACATCCAGGGATGGTAACACAGCCACTTCCCTGAATAGCCTTTTCCAGTACTTGATAACCCTTATGGTGAAGAAGCTTTTTCTAATGGCCAGTCTGAACCTCCCCTGATGCAACTTGAGGCCATTGCATCTTGTCCTGTCACTTGTTACCTTGGAGAAGAGACTGACCCCCACCTGGCTACAGCCTCCTGTCAGGAACTTATAGAGTGGTAAGTTCAGCCTCCTTTTCTCCAGAATAAACATACCCAGCTTCCTCATCCGCTTCTCACCAGACTTGTGGTCCAGATCTTTCAGCAGCTTCATTGCGCTTTTCTGGACACACTCCAGCACCTCAATGTTTTTCTTGCAGTGAGGGGCCCAAAACTGAACACACGATTAGAGGTGCAGCCTCTCCAGTGCTAAGTACAGGGGGCCACTCCCTTCCCTGTTCCTGGCCACACTATTTCTGATGCAGGCCAGGATGCTATTGCCCTGCTTAACCACCTGGGCACACACTGGCTCATGATCAGTTGCTGTTGACCAGCACCCCCAGGTCCTTTTCCACTGGGCCACTTTCCAGCCACTCTTTTCCCAGCCTGGACCATTTCATGGGGTTGTTGTGACCCAAGGGCAGGACTTGGCCTTTTGCCTCGTTGAACCTCATCCAGTTGCTCTTGGCCCGCTGATCCAGCCTGTCCAGATCCC
>VYZT01035991.1:11284-43919 GCA_013400735.1 Pomatostomus ruficeps | reverse complement strand
TCCTCCATTTCTATTATTACTTATTTAGGGATTATTTAAGTAGCCAATTACTAGTCTGAAAGACATCAGGAAATTCTCACTTTATATTATGTATCTTTATTTTAAGTCAGCCTGTACACGTCATTTGTGGACGCCTATTCGTAGAGATTTTGCATGTTCCCAAAGAGACACGCATTTAGAAAACAAGCACACTCAATAACCAGGCTCTACCAGCTCGAAGCACACATATCGCTGTGCATGGATGTCCTAGGAAACTCACCTCCCAGCCTTTCCCCACTCACGCTACTCCTACAGCAGCAAGCTGCATCTGTTAGTTGATACCAAGGCACCAAACCACATGGCAGTAAACGGGAGCACTGACAATATTCCTCAATGAACAGACCGGCAGAAATGCTGAAGAGTAACACAGCCAGCATTATTATCCCATGAGAGAGAGGGCACTTCTTTCATGTTTCTATCCTGGGCATAGACAGACAAGCAATTATGCTCCAAGCAAACTGTATTCCCACTAAGACACCAGGCAGGCAAGACAAGAGAAATTATGAACTGATTGTTGCAAATGAAAACTCTACATTGCAAAGCAATGTGTTTACTAGGTGCAAAAAAAAATATTAAATAAGTCTATTAATCACTACGGTGCTTTTTGTGGTGTTATACTCAATAAATAATATCTCTTAAACAATAAGGTCGTTTGCTTAGTAGTGAAATTCATTGTGTGCTCTAGGGAGATTTTATTTGGCATGATTTTTCTGTGCTTAGTATCCATGGTCAGGATGAGACAATTCATGATTGATTCGACACTTAAACTACAACAACTTTCAAATCACCAGTCTTGTCCCTTTCTTCTGACATTGCAGAAGATTACAGAATTGGTTATCACCTCCATTTCAGCATTTTTGTTTCCAGATGACTAAACACTGAAAAAAAGTATAATGCATAGTAGACTCACGTATGTGTTGGGTTTGTTGGTTTAGGGGGTTTTGATCAGTTAATTAAGGACCATGAACACTAGCAAATCTTTACCAGAATCCCATTTTTAATTACTTACAAACCCAGAAAACAAAAAATATTTTTAGTATGTTAGAGCATCTTTGTGAACCACACGAATGGAGTTTCTGGGCAAACTGTCTCTATACTTCTTCCATAAATTAGTGGTATATAATCTCTATTCTCAATTCTATCTCAAGTTAATATTCCTGATAAACAGTACATGTATTACACCAACACACTTTCATACCCCATATATCACAGCCTAATTTTGGCACTTACTCAAGAACTTGAAGATGAATGTAGTTTCTTCTTATGTCAGGCTATGGATATGAATTCCAAGAATAAAAGGAGCTGAGGTGGATTCAGTGGTCTGAACAGAACTATGACAGTGGAGCAAGGTTAGAATTCAGAGTAGTCATAACTCTGTGTGTGCACCACAGTGATTAAAACTCTCCTGAGTGCAAGTGGATTTGATACACCTATTTGAGCTAAACAAGACTTGAAGCATTTGCTACCTCTCTCACTGTCAGTTTACAAACATAAGTATTTGTGCAATCCAGGCCTAAGAATATAGTGTTTATATAGCCATCAAAAGTTTCACTGCTTTCAAAGGGAAAAGGAAACAAGGCTGGCAATATGAGCCATGTTTGGGTACACTTGGAAGGAGCAGGTTGTATTCACAGCCAGAGAACTTCTCAACTGGAACAAATAATAATAATTTAAAAAGACAGCAAAAGGAAGTACAGTTCCTTATTCTATGTAAATATTAGAAAAACTCTTCCTCTTGTAAGCACAACAGGAAGGAAATTTACTGTTATCCAAAAATCTCCCACAGACATACAAACCACTCATCAGCCTAACTTGGTGTCCAACAAACGAGCCACCAACACCATTCGCTAATCAAATTCTGTGCAAGGTTAACATAATTTTGCTTTATTACTGTTTACCAGAAGAAACAGGATGTAGGTCAAGATGAAAAATTAAAAAGAACAAGTAAATAAATCTACAGACTAAAAAGAGAGAATTTCAAGGTTAAATGTCCATACCTTCTCCTGGCTTAAATTTTTCCAGGATACCACTGCAGCTTCCAGACTCTACAGAGTTTGCCTTTATATTAGCTATGCCTGTGGCACCAGAACCAAAGACAGCATACGTATCTTGCTTATGTTGGTCTGGGAGAGAAATAGCATTTTTTCATTTCATCGTGATTTTTATTCTTTTATTTGTTTTCTTCCTGCTTTGCATTTAATACTTATTCTGTCTGTACCTATGACACTAGGAGAGGTGAACACGAAGTTCACTTTAGTAGGTCCTGTTTCAGGTGTACATTTCAGAAACATACTTAGGAAGTGACAGTCCCATTTTAGCTCCATAAAATACTGACAGCAACTGTGAAAGCAACATCAATCACAGGAACTATATCATCAATCCACTGGAATTCACTGATATTGAAAGACAACTGTTTCCTCAGCCAGCAACAACCTGCTGGTGATGCTAGGCCACAGAACAGCATCTGAAGGAGAACTGATGAGAAGGAAGTAAAATGGAAAAAGAAATGACAGCTAACAGAATAGCAATAATAGTAATTATTGTTACTCAAAGTATACTTCAAATATGAGGTTTATAATAAGATTTTACATGCTAGTAGATTACTATTCTCGTGAATTTAAGATGGGATCTAACTAAAAGAGAATGGATATAGATTGCATATAAGGAAGAAATTATTTGCAACAAGGGTGCCAAGACACTGGCACAGGTTTCCTAGAAAAGTTATGGATGCCCCGTCCCTCTAACAGTTCCAGGCCAGGAACTAGATGATAGCTAAAGATTCCTTCCAACCCAAACTATTCCGTGATTCTCTGATTTAGTTCTCATCACTCAGAATATTAAACTAAGAAGAAAAGACAAAAAATAGTAATTGCTCCACTGAGTGCATAAAAAAGCATACAGCAAAATGAATTTTGGACTAGCCTGGGCCTTGCTCCAATGGTGGCAATCTCAGTAGTGCCAGGCAGTAGACAGCTTGAAAAATTTAAAGTCACTCAGCACTACAGGGTCAGTCGATACCCCACTGATACTCCCTAAAGCACTCTGTGCACTTGCCTGGCTTCTGAAAACTCTTACTCACCTGTTGTGAAGTCAATTCCTACACTTGGCAAAGAAGAGCAAAGGCACAACTTACAATTTATAAGCTTAACTCACATCTACAAGAATACAAGGAAATAAAACCAATTCTGCTTCTCATAAGCATTTGGGAAACAGTATCAGATGCTATGACTTGAAAATGTATACCTCTTGCTGCTAAATACGGTATCACATTTAATTTATTCCACTTTCATAGGAGATTAACAGATGGTTCAAAGACAGAATCAGAAATGGCTAAGTTCAGCAAAATAGGAGGCCCTTTTAAGCAAGTCCTACTTCTTTCTCAAAGACAGGAAGTTATATTGCATTTTATTATTACTATTATTAAGAATATATTAGAAACAGCATTTTTATTTCTGCGCATCTTTCCAGGGTAATCCCCAAATAACTCATTATAATTTTCTTCATAGTCTCACCCTATCTCTTTCCCGAAGTCATTTCTATTTAGATACCTACATACAGATTCAAGAAATCAACTTTTAGAATACAGGTTTGAAAATTGCTATAGATTACGAAAACAAGTTCCACTTAATGACAAAGATACATTTCAGTCATCCATAGGTGGGGTATTTCCAAGCACAGGTTCAATTCAAACCTTCCTGATCTTCACCACTGTTAAGGCAACTATTGCCTGGAAACACAGGAGATTGCAGTGCCTTCAGAGGCAACACAGTTCCTTCAACCCCCTAAAGAGTGACTTCTTTTTACCCCTCATATAGCTCACTTCAATAGAAACCAGGCATTAAATTATTATATGAGAATTTATGTCTATTGATTTATAAGGAGGACAGGATCCATTAAATACGTATTTACAGACACATGAATATACATACAGACACGTTTTCTCATAAATTATTTCAACTATGACATACAAAGTTCAAAGGAAACTATTCTAGTAACACTGAAAAATCGATGACTTGAGACTCTACTCTGTTTCAAAATGGAGCTAGACTTTCAATTTCCTCAAATGTTTAAGACTTCGAACAAACATTCCCAGTGTGCACTGACACACTCGCTAGGTTGTCACACCGCCTCTACCTCACAGCACTTCGCTATCTTACAAGAAATGCAGAGAACTTAAGTTCTTTCATTTCTCCTCACTTTTAGTGAAAGTCCAGATCAGCCGAAGGCTCTGCGACAAGGAAAATTTAGTATATATGAACTGAAGCAACTTCAGTAGGAGATGGTGAGAGATGTTAGTAAAACATCTTGCTTAGCAGTCAAAATATTTATTTTGAGTTTCAGGAACTGAGACTCAGCCATTTCCTCTAGGGTGATTCTGAACTTGGATCTGCACTTGGGCCTTTCCCCTAAAGCATTCCTGATTGACATGCCACTGGCTAGCCTGAGGTCTGCCTTTCTCCCCTACCTCCCATGCAACTCTGGGCAGAAAACTCATCCCGAACAAAAGAAGCCTTTCTCAGTGAAACATACATCCAACTTGGAATAACATCATGAAACACTGAAATAACTCCTATATTTCCTAACCCAAACAACAGACTGGAATCCTGAAAACAAATGGAACCATGACCACAGAATCACAGAATATTCCGAGGTGGAAGGGACCCGCAAGGATCGTCGAGTCCAACTCAAGTGAATGGCTCATACAGGGAACAATCCCACAACCTTGGTGCTATTAGCACCATGCTCTGACCAACTGAGCTAATCAGCAAGGTTCTGCTGCTCTGCCCAAGTTGTCTACCAGCAAAGAGCAGTTTTATTCTCATATGAATTCATAGCCTGAAAAGGAGCTGGATATTTTTAGATCAAAGTAGCATTTTGACGCTAAGAGAGAGGCATAAAATACCATCGAGTACTAAATTTAATAACACTAGAGGCCAGACAGAAATCTTAGCCCATATGTGGTGTCACACAATGTGCCATTCCACTGTAAAAGGAAAGAATAAAGAAAAATAATAGAAAAGAAACCAAAACCCAACTAAAACCCCCCCAAAAATCCAAAACAAAAAAAGCCCACAAAAACCCAAAGAATCATACCACTGGATTAACACAGCACAGAAACACATTTTATATGAAGAAATTAAAACATTAACTTTGTTAGAATGCAGAATCCTAGTAATAACTAAATTAACAATTTTTAATTACTCATAATAAGCCACTTCACAATTATTAGGTATCTATATTAGTCTTTTACTTCATTTCATTCAATCTATACACCCTGAACAGTTATTCATACAGAAAAATGTGTACAATAGATGTGAGAGAATAAAAGGATCAAAGAGGAAAACAGCTAAAATATATCTGAAAAGCTGGTAACAGAAATTTTACAAAAGCCAGGGAGAGGAGACTAGAGTATCATTAGCCATTTTCATAGCCTAATGGAACATGCAAGTTTCAGTCTGTTACTAAGAGTGGGTCCATGGCAAAGAGCCCAAATGAGGTCTGAGAAAGCATAATGTACCTTTAATGATTGAAATAGCAAGAAAATTAAATCTAATCATGTTTCATTAAGCATACTTTAGCTCCCATTTTTACTAAATTATTCTATTATGATTTCCCAACTGTCTGTTGAAATAACCTTTTACAGCAATCTAATTCACCATCATAAACAAGTCTCATTTCTCACAATGAAGCCCCCTGGGATTAGTGTTAGGAGATGGAAAATCTAAACCTTGCCAATCCTGCAGCCACTAAGGTAACCACTCAGGGAGACAAAGATTTTTGTTTTCCTATTTGTGGCTGAGATCATTAAGATATAATTAGAAACGTATTCATGAGTATCAGAGCGTCTGTTATGGAGATACCATTCGCCCAACAAGCATCCCCTATACCAGTCTTTAATAAGCACGGGAGCAGGCATAATCCTCACTTCACTCTCAGGAGAGTTCTGCATTAAATGGACTGCATTAGACATCCCTCTCACTCCCTGCTTTTTAATGGAATCTTATACATGCATCCAGTATTTTCTCAGAGTCCATTGTTACCATCAGAACTGCTAGTCTGTTTGCTTTCAGCAATATGCTCCTGCAGTGCCATCCAGATGTGAGCCCTAAAGATAGCTACGTGCAGGGAATTTAAATCCTGCTTCGGAACTTGACACAGGGCAAGCAAATGTAGAACTTGAGAATATAGAGAAAGAAATGAATTGGAGTGTTTACAGAATAATCCTTGGCTCTCTGCAGCAGCGAAAGGAGCTATCAGCCCTCATACGTGTCCTTTCTGCTTCAGGCAAATGAATGAAGCATGCACCAAGGAGAAAGGATACTTTACTCCAATAGAAAACTGAAAGAAATCTGTTTTTTCTTTGTAAAGACCATTGCCAAACACTGTATTAAATAACATGACAGCAACAGAAAATTAAAAGCAATGTCATCCATCAAACAGTGCTTAAGTATCTGCCACAGGGATAAATTTAGGGCCCTCAGTTAAACTGCAGAGTGTAAACTGTCAGTCATCACATTTAGAATCACAATGTTTGAACAGGTTATTATCTTATTTGGTAGTCAGGAGTTTGAAAGAAACCCACTATATGAAATAGAAAGAAAAAGAATTGTAAGGCACAATTTTGCTTCCTGTACCCATCTTTTCAATAAAGAAATACTTGATCAAAACATCCAAGGGGCAGAAACTGAACTTTGTAATATAAACAAGGGACTCAAAAGAGAAATCTAACAGGAATAAAAAAAGGAAAGATTATCAAAATTTTAGCTGAGTCTTTGAGATGATGCTCTATTATAATTGTAAGTAGAAAGTTACAGTGGGTAAACTAAGATTGCATCCTGGTAGGCTTAATCTTTTTGCATACATATGACTAATGAATCTACCTTAGCAAAGCAATGATTTTTAAGCTTGCCTATAAAAACATTTTATAAAACAAAATATATTTCGAAACTAAGGATATACAACAATGAGTGAATAACTACA
This sequence comes from Pomatostomus ruficeps, assembly GCA_013400735.1. Classification (NCBI taxonomy): domain Eukaryota; kingdom Metazoa; phylum Chordata; class Aves; order Passeriformes; family Timaliidae; genus Pomatostomus; species Pomatostomus ruficeps. The sequence continues at coordinate 36,899 of VYZT01035991.1, read as the reverse complement.
GTTAGAAACAGGAAGTCAAAAGTAGAATATTAAGATTTAAATTGTTTTGCTTTGTAGAAGACCAACATTCTAAAATCTAATTATCACCCTGCAATACAAACTCTTCAGGAAGACATTAACATAAGGAATGCATAAAGAATACATGACTGAAGCCAAACCAGACAAATTTCTAGATAAATGATCAGAGTTCAGATGCATAATGTGGAAACCTCTGCCAGTCAAAAACCATTCATGGGCATTCAATATTCTTTTGCAAACTCTATTGTGAAGCACACAATAGCTCAGTACTTTAGTCATCAGAACACAGCTGGTCAATAAAGGTACAGTCAGCAACTGCAACATTCCTATGCCAATATTTATTTAGATGAGATTAAGAGAGACACCTCAGCTGTTTGACAGAACAGTGATAATGTCACAGTAAAATCCTGGTCACAAGATCAATCAATCTTACTCTGAAAAACATGCATCCCGGATTTATTTCAATATATATTTTCCCTTAAATGCTTTCTCTTTGTCTTGACATTTACATTATCAAGAACAGTAAACTAGCAATTTGCTCTTAATCAGCCTGACAAACACGAAGTTTGGAAGAAGTGAGATTTTGCATTAATATTGCTTCTACTGCAAAAATAAATTAATTTTTAAATGTAGACATTAATCACCTTGGGTGAACATTGATGGTGATTCCTTTCTGTATGACCCATATAAATTTTTCATAAAATTCAAAGAAACTATGGTAAGATCTTGATTTCTCCCTGTAACTTGATAGTTAAAGGTCATAGAGGACACCCTTTGGTACTGTATTTGTGAAGTCTCACGTTAGAAATAATCTCTGTCTTTCTGCTGCACCTGCATTTCACACATTTGCGTCGTGGTGCTACAGCCCCCCCTCTTCCCCAGGTCTGCAGGTGCCCCTCAGCTCCAGCCGTGACTCGGGAGTGGCCAGGCTGGGCTGGGAGCGAGGGAACGCTGCAGGGCTGCACTCCAGCCAGCAGTTACAAACCAAAGGAGCCCTGCCGGCTTACCAAAGATGATGTTCTCCCTCTCCCTCTTCTGCTGCTCACAATCAGCTGTCACAGAACTCCTGGCACATTCCTTCTTTTTTACAACACCTGATACAGTCTGAAGGACACTTACAAGGTCACAAAGACTTTAAGATTGCTGATATAAATAATTCGAGATTGTCACACACACACACACATATATATATGTGCATATTTTATATAACACACACATGCAAACACACACACACACACACTCACACACACACACACACACATATATATATATATATATATTACAAAAATACAGTCTGACTATGGGAAAAGAACTAAATAAACAAAATGAAATGTGTCCAAGGTGTGGGCAACTTCAAGACTGAGAATAGGAAAAAAGATTAAAGAATGGGAGGTGTGATTTATCAGTTACTGATAAAAGCGGGGGAGGATGAACAATGAAAGATAAAACATTTAATTTGTTTAATCTTATTCACAGCAGAACCAGTCTAGAAGATTAACTACTTTAGTTGCATTATTTAAATTAAAATGTAGGGGAAAGGCAGTAAATGCTGTGAACTTTTGGAGGAAAGGGGTGTGACAGAAGTTAGATGGTTCCTGAAGATAATGATGCCAGTTAAATCTCTAATTAAAAAGAGAGCACAATTATCTCTTTACCCCTCCCCAATCACCTCCCAAATATTTTTTCTCTCAGTGGTAAAATTGTCTAATTATAATGACTGAGTGATGCTTTAATGTAATAAAAATCCTACAAAAATGTGCTGTGTTAAACACTGAGAACTCTGAAACTTGTTCATAAACAGAGAATATGGGTAAATACGAATTCTTAAAAGAACTTAAAGAATGTCCAAATTTCTTTCTGAATTCCCCAAATTACAGTTAATTTTAAACTCATGAGTATTAATACCAGCATATTCACAACCAGGCAAATAAACAGCACAGACTGAAAATTAACCTCATAACTCAGAGCTCTGTATTTTTAACTTGCTAATTTCTCTAAGAAACAACTCGCTTCAGAAAACAAGTCAATCTGTTTAAGTCATAAAAAATTAAACTGGCTTCTCATACAAAAATGGGAGTTATAAGACAAAATTCTACAGCTAGTAACTAAGATCTCAGACTACAGAAAGGATCCCATGCTTTTATTTTTAGTACATAAAGCAGAATATGACTCAGTTAAAAGAGAAGGTCTACTTACCCTAACAACATATCTGAAACACTCAACAACAGAAGCCCTACAAGACAGGTATACTGAACACTTTCCTCGGCCTCTAGGAATTAAAAGCCCAAGGACTTTGAGCCAGAAGTGGATTTTTTTAACATAATGGATTTTTCTTCCATTAATTTGTCCAGTCTATTTTTCAATTCAGGTAAACTGAGGATGCCATGGAGCAGAACTGAGACCCAAACATAACCCTACAGGAAAGAGTAACACCTTTTGTCAATTTTTAATATCCCAACTGCAAGTTTTCTTTAGTTTTTATAATACAGATCTTGTGTGAGTAGAGACAGTGAAGAGCAATACTGTTCCCTACTCACCTGACTGCACTACGGATACATTAAAGATCCCACTTGCCCCTCAACCACCACCTTCCAGATTAAACCATACAGAAGAATTATCTCTTTCACAGGGGCCGTTCTAGACCTTTGAGAGACATCTCTGTCTCTTTTCTTTACACTATTTGCAGTCCTACTGTAAACGTTTCGAGATGGGGAACCCAGAATCCACACATGGAGTAACACGCACAGTGTTTTTCTGCCTAACATAGCAGTACTTCCTCTTACAATGTGTAACATTCAGTGTGTTTCCCACACCAGGACAAAGGATTAAACAGATGTTTTATTAGACTGTGTTTTTATCTAACCACGATACCTCATTCCTGAGTGATAATGGCAATACATCTTGCATCACTACATATGTAGAGTTGTGACCACAGACAGCAGTCTCACATTGTGCAATACTTCAGAACACATACAGATTTCATGGCTGCTTTGAAAAGGGGTGCAAATTAAACTGAAAGTGAGTAGTAGCAGGTGTCAAAAAAACTTGAGAGGATTTTAATTACATGAATAATCACAAGATCCTGAAGGTTATGCACAAAACTTCTATCAAAAAAGGCTCAAATCAAGTGTGATGAAAGAATAAGCGAATGCTAAACAGCTTTACAACTACAAAAACCCCAAAACAAAACAAACAAACAAACAAAAAACCCCAACCCAACCAAATACTGTTTAAGAGGGGGAAAACCTTGATTCAGAACATCTGCATTATGAACTCTAAGTTCTTAAAAGACTGTGTTGCAGAAAAAGTGAGAGTGAGAGAACGTGAGCACCAATTGTGTTTCTAGCCAAGCCTTAGGGCTGTCTGGGGTGATGGTCAGTCCAGACCTCTCACTCCTGCTGCTGGTGAAATCTATCTTTAAGGAACATAACCTCAATACCCTTCTGCCTTTAAGTTCCCAAGACTGACATACTGATCTGTCATCTAAAATGAAATTCCTGATAAAATGTTGAGTGACCATGGAAAAAGGTTATAAACTCTTCCTTCAGGCTGAACTGGGGGAACAATAACAGAATCATTCCCGATAGAAGGGGTAGACAGAACAAAGTACTATATAATGAAGTACTGAAGAATTTTTATTAAAGCTTTTAATCAATATAAAGTGAGAAATAAAATAAAAATTATTTCCCTATCAGGGCAAAAATTCATGTCTTTTCCATATTTTTAGAAGTTATGGTGGGGGTTTTACATATAATTCTTCACCTTCATACTACAGAAGTCTTATTGCTTACATATGACAAATATTCTACAAATCTTTACTGTCCTAAAGCCCACAGAGTTAAAAAGAATAGTCTTAGCTAACATTTAAGTAAATTTCTTTTCCAAGAAATAAAATCTAATAGCATCAGCTTTATCTGTCATGTGGAAAGCTGAAGTTAGCATATTCCCTTAAAGGTCAGAGCTGCACTGTTCCTAAGCAAAAATATAATCATTGGGAAAAATTCTCCACAATAATATTCAAACTACCTAATCACAAAATTTTAAAAAAATTAAATTTTAAATTTAAAAAAAATGTTAAAAAAACCTGTTTAGAACACTGTTAAAAACCTACAAGACTCATATTTCAGGCAACCTTGCATAAATGTCTGAGTGTATTAAGAGACAAAACAATTGGGTGGGTGTACAAAGCCACTGAGTGTTGGCAGAAACACTCAGTGATTTTATACACCCACCCGCTCAACCCTGACCTACAGTCTGTCTTGGATTTGGTTCATAAAACACCACCCTCGTGCAGTATAAGATTTAGATGGCTGAAATAAAAAAGAAGTGGGAGTGGAGCCAAGCCAGCTGAATAAGCATTGCCACTTCAGTCCATCCACTTTGCTTACTTAAAGGTCAAAGCATACAAGTTATTAGGAAGCTGGAAAAAGATGAAGAGCTCAAAAACTCAAACTCACCTGAAAGACTACCAACTTGGATCCCATTCTAGAGGAGTTAACATACCTAACTACAGATAGGGTTACGTGTATGGTGGCTACCATGCTAGGAGATAACCTGGGGGGTAATTTTTGTCCAGTTGGTTGCTTTTTAGGAAGATGGACTGGATTGGGACAATCAAATCACAGAATAACATATGGTTGAAGGCACCTCTGGAACTCTCCAGTCTAGCTGGTTGCTTGGCTCAGAGCTGCACAGAGTCTCGAAGCACAGAGATGCTACAACCTCTCTCACCTCATATTCCAGTGTTTGACCACCCTTCTCACAGCAAAGAGTTTCTTTCTATATCAAGCTGGAATTTCCCATCTTCCAGCTTGCATTCATCCTGTTGTCTCTCCATTGTGCACTGCTGAGACAAGTCTGGCATCATCTTCTCCGTACTATCCCAGGAAGTAGCTACAGCCAAGAAAAAGATCCCCCCAAGACTTTTTTGCAAAGCTCGTATGAAACTTGTTCTCTCAGCCTCTCCACATGTACCATGTGTTCCAGACCCCCTGATCATCAGGGTGGGCTTGCTCCAAGATGTCCAAGGTTCAGGGTAAGCACTATTACACCTTCTACAATGTATTTTAATCTTTTTTCTGAACACAATATTTGAACAAACTATGTATTCCAAACAAGTTTAGTCTTCCAAGAAAAACCAACTTTTAAGAGTTGCTCAGAATAACCGCTATTACCACATTTGTAATTGGAGGGGTTTAAGGGAAGTGCCAACCACCAGCATCCAGCAAGGTCCAAAGGACAACAGGCAACCCTCTAAATACAGGACAAACCCAGTGCATTTTGAGCAACAGCCAAGGGCCAGCACACAGTTACAAGCAGATGCTCTACCCTTTGCAGGTGCAGAGACCTTTACAACAACTGTTGGGTTGGATCTTACATCATCCCTGAAGGGATCATTCTGTACTTCATACCGTAACACTGGATAAATATTAGGGTTACAGTTAATCATTAATTGCTTTGAACAGAGCTTAAACTGCATCATCACCATGCATCCCTGCAGTACCCTGTTTGTCCCAATCAACAGAAGATGCAAAAAGACCAGAGACTCTGGCCGAGCTCTACGTCACTTTGGAGCAACACTGTGAAATGGTCTTGGCACGGTCAGAGCAATGATGTGATAAATACTTGGATCTGCCATGCAAGGCACAACAGTGATTGTAACTTTGCAACAGCTTTTTCTTTGAAATTGTGAATGTATTTTCTTTCAAAAGACAACTTGTAAGACATCTTACCATAAAACACAAAATAACTCTCCACTCTGGACTACTGTAGAAACATTTATGAAAAAACCCACCTACACAAAACCAGTATGTTTGCCTGCTTATTGAAGACCAGTAATATATAATATGAAGAGTGAGATCAAAGAAATGGAAAACAGTCATAACATCATAAAACTCAGAAATGTGTTCTAGTATCAGCAGTAATCATGGCCGCTATTTTTGCAAAGTACAGATACCTATGCACTTCACTACTTGTTTGTGATTTTCTTACCCAGTATGTTATAGCTAGCTTTAAAATCTTGCTACAGTCTTTTAGATTCATATTTATTATCTGTACAATTTTCAACTTTTAGGACAGGATAAATAAATAAGTATTAACAAACACATAAGAATATTGTTTATACATGAGTTTTCTTATGTCCCTTAGCACTGCATATAAAATAGGAAAAAAAAATGAGGCAGCATACACACTAAAATATTAGTGTCTAGTATTAGAAAGCAATTCCTTTAAGATGTAAATAGCTGAATTTTCTTCCTATACAAGAACATAATGTTGTCACAAATGCTGTGGACTCAATTTTTCTCTCAGAAGCAGAGCTCCAGGTGATTTAGTAAAGAATTTTATTCCCTCCCCTAACAGGAGCACTGGTTCAAAGTAATTTCCCAGATAAGAAAGAGAGTGATAGGAGGATATGCTTTAGCAATACTTTTTCTTTTTAAAAATCCATTTTATTATGCAGAATATCAATTTCTACTATTAAAATTATTTAAAGGATGGTTCTGCTTCCTCTCATACATTTTCTTTTGCCATCAGCAATCCCGCTGGGGTAGATGCACATGGACATACAGTCATAAAATAGGCTGCCCATTTTTACTTAGAATTTATACAGTGCTTCTCATAACAAAATCCTAATACCTTCTAAATATTAATTAATTCATCTTCCCTGCACTCTTGTGATGTACATTTATAGTTTAGACATTACCTTACCATAAGAAAAAAATCATTAAAGAATTTTGCTTGAATAAGGTCCAGCTGGGACCTTAAACAGGCTGAGTTTCAGAATGATGAGCACCAGTTTATGAGTTTTCTAAGAGTAAAGCTGTTCATCAGACACCCAAAGGACAGAAGCACAATAAGCACATGTGAAAAAGACAGCTTATACAATTTTCACAGGGTCAAGAATAAATGTGCATCAGCAGCAGGATTAGGAAGCCGTTGTCTCAATCCTCTCACTACTCTGCCAACAAGCCCATTCTTCATCCCACAAATCATGTAGTTCAAGTTTTCAGTTTTTTTCATTAACCTGTTCTAAAATTCTGATATTTGTAACAAATACACATTTAACTACTTCAAAAAGAAAGTTGAATTAAAGACAGTCAAAATTATTTGACTCAAGCAACTCTACAAGAAAGGCTGAAAATCAGCTATTAATACCATTCAGAAAACATTGTATCAAACCCCTAATAACAATAATTTTCTCAATGTGATGGTGAGAGTACAGAACTCCAGCTCTGTTTGAAGCTGGGAGCTGTTAGCTCAGAGTTAGGTGGAGACATCTTCATGAATTGCTGCCACAGACAACCTTTAAGCTCTGTGGCTGTAGCAAACAGGCTGAAAGTCTAGCATACGTCACAATGATATTGAAGCAAACTGTGTCTTCCATTGTTTGTAGGAAAATGCCTCTGCAAAGGAAACTTTTGTTGATCTTCTCACTGGGGAACAAAGGGCTGGAAACCGGTGCTTTGGAAAGGGACCTGGGGGTCCTGGTCAGTGACAAGCTGAAGATGAGCCAGCAGTGCCCTGGCAGCCAGGAGCACCAATAATGTCCTGGGGGCATCAGGGACAGCATCACCAGCCAGGCAAGAGAAGGGATGGTCCTGCTCTTCTCTGCACTGGGGTGGCCTCACCTCGGCTGCTGGGGGCAGTTTTGGGAGCCACAATGTAAAAGGACATCAAACTATTAGAGTGTGTCCAGAGAAGGGTGAACAAGGTGGTGCAAGGTCAGAGGTGCAAGACCTGCAAGGAGCAGATGAGGTCACTTCGCTTGTTCAGGGTGGAGGAGAGAAGGCTGAGGGGAGGGGACACCTCATCACGGTCTACAACTTCCTCAAGGGAGGCAGCAGAGGTGAAATGTGGATCTCTCTCTGGTGACCATCAATAAGACAGGAGGACATGGAATGGAGCTGCATCAGGAGAAGTTCAGATTGGACATTAGGGAAAGATTCTTCACTGAGAGGGTGGTTGGGCACTGAACAGGCTCCCCAGGGAACTGGTCACAGCACAAAGCCTGACAGAGTTCAAGGAGCATCTGGACAATGCTGTCAGTCATATGATGACTAAGGTAGTTCTGAAGGAAGTGGGAGTTGGATACTATGATCCTTATGATTCCCTTTCAACTTCAGACAACCTATGGTTCTGTGATTGCTTTATTCATATGCAAAGCCACTGCACATCATCTGACAACGTCTGGGGAAAGAAATCCAATGCCATGGGTTTTTAGTATTAATCACAATCAGAAATTGTTTTAATACCAAGCATTTTGGCTTCTAGTAGTTTTATTGTCATCTGTTAAGAACATGATAGTTACACATGAATAAAACAAAACTGTTAAGAATTCATTCCATGTGCAGTGTTAATAATTGCAAAGATCAGTTGACCGTAACAGATTAACAACCCAATTCAGCACTAATCAAACATTTATATGTATAAACACTTCCTCAGAAACTCCTGACTAAAAGATCACTAAAACAAAAGAAAAGAAATCTGTTTCTGAAAATAAAACTTTCTATTAGCAAGATTCTTCTTCTTGCTAAAAAATTCTCAAGAGAGCTCCACTTAGACATGTTTATTTCCAGGAGTACACATTCTGATATGCAGGCTTATCCCTTCAAAGTATACACTATTTTCAAGTCACTAATTTAAAAGAGATAAATAGTCTCAAGATTCTCATCCTTAAACTAAAAGTGCTAAAGCAAGTTAACAGGAATGAAAAATCCTAATATTCCTACCAGAGGAGCCATATTTTATTCCTGGAAAACTGGAAATTAGCATACTGAACCCTACTGTTTTTTACACTGTCTTCTTTGGTCTGTAGAAACAGTCCTATGAATTTGATTGAGCATTAAAAAGAGAATAAATGTAACACTTTACTGAATGTTGACACAAGACTTCAATGCATTGGTAAGAAATTTGTCAGTTTGGAAGGGATTTAAACCATTCTCACTGTTAAAGTGTTCTACTCATAGTAAATTTTACACTAGCATTGCATTTGTCTTCATTAAATGATATCTCATAATTTTTTGTCATTCCAAATACATAAATTCTAAGATAGTTCAACACTTTTTCACTAGTTTCACCAAAATCCATCTTTGGATATTAAATATCTCTCAAAACTAGCCATTATTTTGCTTTATAAACTACCTATTAAAATAGGGGTTTGGCATTTTCACTTACAGAAATCGTCATAGATTACATTCCTAATCTGTCATAGCAATTTTACATATACTGCCACAGCACATAATTTGACTACTGGATGTCAGAGGAAGAAAATAAAACAGAGATATTCATTATGGATACATTTAAAGTTTCTAATAATAACTAATGTCCATCCTGTAGAAGCCATAAAAATCACTCTTAGAATCTAATTTCAGATACCTTATAAATATAGGTTTTCCCTAACAGCAGCAATGAACAGAGGAAATACACCAAAAAGAGATGTTGCATTGAACGTTTTTGTAACAGTATTGAATATACAGAGAGGAACGGGAATACCACACACAAAGGTATTAAAATAAATACTATTTCCTGTTCTCTAAAACATGTGTAGATTAAGCATTCCGAGGTAACTTGGTGCTGATTTTTCTAATAGAGGCCTGATTGTAAATGAAGGATTGGGAAGCCTGGAGCGAGATATCCAGAGCAATCAATCACCATCAATCTTCTCAAGCAAGCACAGAGCTGAAAGCTCTAAGTCAAAGCTCATTTACAGCATAGAAGACCAAGGGCCCATTCACATTAAATGCTAGAACTTTTATCATTTGCCAGATTTACTATCCTAATTTTCTCCAGCAGATGAGCTCTGCAGCATAAACTTGTTCTCTTTACAGAATAGAGGAGAAAGAATTTCCTAGTCTTTTGTTTCAAGTACTCATGCTGAATGGCCCAGGAGTACTTGCAAGAATTAGGAACGTGCTTCCCATTCTTTCACAAAACCAGCAAGCTGTGCTCCACACTGGACTAGGAGGTGCTTTCTTTAGCAGACACAAGTAAACTAATGCTTCAAATGCTGCAATAACCTCTGATCCATGTTCCTCTACACTTGTCACCCATGTCGCTGCTAGACAGAAAAATATGTCTACCTCTTTCCTCAAAGGATATATCACTGTAGTCTCTTACTAGAAAATAGAAACCAAGCAAAAGAGGAATGATGAGGCTCTTCTCTTTCCTCTCCAGCATTCTTTTTCTCCATTTTTATAGTATCTTCACAGGTAAGACTGGCCAGAAAGCATGTATTATTTTTAAATCATTCAAAGTGGGTGGCTTTGTTACTTTAACTGGATCACAAGGAGTGGCATCTCTGACCTTAGCCTTTTCCTGTAGCTTTTTCCTCCTATTAAAATTCAAACTGAAATATAGAATCCAACCATTGCTTCCACTTGGCTGCTATACAACTTCTTTCTCACAACTTTTTTTTTTAATTGAAAGACTTCAGTTAGAATTATTTTTAATTTTTAAAAAGCAATCTAACTATATCAAAGCAATCAAGTTATACGTGGCTATGTATCCTCTACTTAGATAAAATTTCCACAAAATTGTTCGCTTTCTTGAAAAGAAGTTGTTACTGGAGTGGCTTGTTTCTTCTTTAAAATTGCACGTTTATCTATTTTTATGTAACTGTTACAATTTTTCTTGTAATTATGCTTAGCTCATATTCTCTCCCTCAGTGATAAATGTAATACTGAATTCTATTTTCAACTGCAATTACAACAAAGCGAGCAAAGCACACCTTCTAAAAGGATCAGTGACTGGCACCATAACAATGATTTTGAGGCATTTTTTGAGCATTCAAGCATAGGTTGACTGCAGTCTATCAAAACCATGAGCAGTATATGATCCTTTAGTTTAAGATGTCCAGTACAGCCATCCCAAAATACACAGGGACAGTACAAAGTTTCAAACCCAGACACAACTAGGAAAAATAAACAAAAATATATGAACAGGACTGCAAAGAGAAATCTATTTTGTATTTTCATAGTAAGAGCTTTCCACTGTATTTGAAGGAAAATAAATTATGTAATTTTAAAATTAATTTTAATTCTTTCACAAATGTAAAAAAAAGATGTGGACTTGCTTGTGTTAAGGATAGAATGACAGTATAAATAAAACAACCATTGCATTTGAGTCTTTAAACTAGACTGTGCAGTTTAGACATGAAGATCATATTTAATAATAAGATATCATTTTTAAACACAGTAATATTCGATCTTACAATAAAGTAATTTTTATGGAAAGAAATGCCTTCAAACTTTAACCGGCTGTTAAAATACAGAACTTTGCAAAAAAAAAAAATTACAGCAAAAACTGATGTCTATAATAATATGCTGGTATGACTAAAAGCTACACCAGAAATTTTAATAGGATAAGCACCCAATTGACTGAGCTTTAAAAACAGAGTAGCACTGAGCTCCTAATCACAAGCATCATTAGCTTTAGTTATAAAACTTAGGAGCAGAAAAGTAGAATTTCACCAACTACACAATTTCTTTTCTATGGAACACCTTACATTCAGGTAACACTAAATGAAAACCAGGTAATATTTAGGATGTTACCCTTTTAAAAGTAACATAACACAGAAAATTACATTTATGTCAACTTTATTGCCTGCTACTCAGCAAAATCTTGGTAACAATTGAAAATACAAATAGCCATAAGTTACAAATATGGCAGTAAAACACCTCCCAATCCTTTATCAACCTCATTCCAGCATTATAACATAATACATAAAATCAATATTTTGTGTATCATAAACTGATATTGCAGGCAGATGACATAGTTTTGACAAAACAAAAGGTATTACAAACAGAATATTAAGGATGAAGCAGTAAGACAGCAAGAAAGTAAAACTGAAATATATCCCACAATAACGTTTCCTGCTACAATACTTCTTCATCAACGGCAGCATTTCATATTTATACCTTATATCAACCCAGCTTTTGGCATTATTTACACTGCATGGAATTTGGCTCATTATATTTAATCTTGCTACCAAGGGAGTTTGCGCCTTTTAATTTTTTCACATTATGATGTCATCTTTCCTTCTGCTTTTCAACCCCTTACTGTCCTGAAAATTCTTGTAAATAGTCAATATATCTCCATTTTTCCACAGATACTCATATTGCAGTCATTCCTTCATATTGCTTTGTAGGACTACTTATAATCTACATAACCACTAGCACCAGGATCTGGGATCATGATACTGATGAAATTAATTTGCATTCAGATATAACACGAAATTCACTTCTGAAGTTATGCAACAAAGAACAGTATTCAGGATTTTCACTTAAAAAGCACACAGTTAATGTGCATTTCCTAAATGCAACTAAGTGTTGAGAGATAAATGAGTGCAGAGGCTTTCCAGGGGTACTGGGACTCTATTTAAAGCCTCTTACTTATTAGATCAGTGACTAAAACCTAGTTCAGGTGAAAATAAATAATGGTTACCCTCTTTGAACAACTTTTAGGTAGACAGTAACAGATTTTTTTACTGATCCAGTCCTTTTTGCTGGGAAACTGTAACATTTACAAAATTGCAGTCATAAATGACATGAAAGGATATCTTTCATATGCTTGACTGAATTCAGAGATCTAACTGATTCAGAGAGATAACAGAGGATAAAAAACCTGCCAAATCTGTGTTACTGCTTAGACCACAACACTGGGTAGTGTGCAGTATACCAGGTAGTATAACTCTACACTGACGGGCAGCGAAAAGCAGTCATATTAAAACTTATTTCTTGTGAACCGCTCATTATCTGCAAACCATAATGTCTATGCGACTGCGCCAGCTAGATTAAAGCCAGTACATTCAATCCCACTTGGATTGTAGCACAGCCTAGAAACAAAGACTGCTCCTGGAGATGCTTTTCAATTTTGAGCCCACAATATTTCCCTTCAGAGTCTAACAGAGTCAATGTCCTGTCAGTTGCATCGCAGGAAATAATATGAACTATATTTAATGATACATGGAAAATACACATCGGATATTAAGTCTTGGCATAGAAATTATTAAGTACTAGTAATAAACCATGAACTTGATAGTAATAGCTCTACATTAACTTACTGTCAGTATAAAATAGAGTATTGACTCTGAAGCATAATTCAAATTCCATAGTTTAGGGCCTGGTAAAGGTCTATAGGTATAATAACACAGAGCTCAACATTACTATTTGTGCTGTTTCTTGAAACTGGTAAAAGTATAAACCTATATAAATACTCGTTTATGGAGAATAATGGGAATCAAATTATATGCAACTCCCTTCACCCATATGACTACGAAAATGATTTCAGAAATCTGTAATGAAAGTTTGTTAATCTGTCCTGCTCAATCCATTCTGTTCAAAAGAAAATGAGCCTAATGATAATCCTCCCAGTCTGATTAGTCCTGGCTCCTGAGTTTTCCCAAGTTCCCAACATTTCTTTGCTGAATTCAGTTTTCTGTAGGGAAAACAGAGGAACCGGTTGCCACCCTCCTTACTGTTTCTGGTGTCATATCTCATGTCCCTTGAGCCAAACAAGACCACAGCTCACAGCCAGTGTACTGGTAAAGCTCAAATGCTGTACAGGGCCACTGAAGCAATTACAGGTCCTCTCTGAACACAGCACATTGAAAGGGGAAATTTTTTTTCTCTCTAAAAGCTACAAGAATTTTCCCTCACAACTCCAACCATTAGCTCACAGTCAGGGATAGGGGTTCAAGTGAGCAGTGAAACCTTGACAGACCACTAGTCATGCAGACAATTTTGAGCTAAACTGCTTTACTCCCTGAACTATTTCTAGAACTCATGAAGTCAAACTGCATGTGGGGAGGTCAGGAGGGAGCATTTATGACTGACTACAACTTATCCTACTTACAGGATATGACATACACACATTCTAAATTCCATGACTACAGATACATTATAAAAAAATTTTCAAAACCTGGGAATATTTGAGAGATCATAACCATGTTCAAATACTCATAGCTATGGACTAATACATATATATATGTATCTGTAGTTAAATTTCAAGATTCCAGCACCTGAAGACATTTCAAATATTAACTAATTATTTAAGGATATTAACGTGAAACATTTGACTTCCATATTTTATTGAGTTCTTCTTTTATTACTACCTAAAATTAGTACTCATCATAGGTCAAAACTATGAACTACAGTGAAATATATGGTTTTATTCTCAATACTTACCACAGAAAGAGATTTGTACATATATGTACAGAAAATATCATAAAGCCAGTGTTTTGTATGCCGCTGGAAAAATCTATCATCACTAATAAGGTTACCTTAATAAAAAAGGGCTTATCTGGGTATGCAATATTAAAGTGATTCAAAATGATAGGCAGTGAAATAAATCACTGCATAGGAAGAGTGAAGATTAAAATANTTAAGAAAGGAATATCAAAGTGGATTCAGAATCCCATTTATGAACCTCATCCACCCTGAGCAAGATTGAATTTCAAGAATGATACAAAAGCAAGTATGCAATCTGCCTGCATTGCATCAGTTATGTGTATTTACTTAAAATGCATGTTTAGTATTCATCAGGAGCATTCTTACAAGACAGGACACTTACCTGATACAACTTAATTTTTTTCATTTCTAAGTTCATGAATAAGAGACTGGAATTTAACAATGAGAAGGCTAATGGACAGCACAGTACCCAGCTTCTAAACTAGCCTAAAGATTTCCCTTCTTCATTAACATATTTGTTTTGCAACATTTCAGAGAAACAAAAACAACAGTTTTCATGACCTTTATAAGTGGCAGATCTTATTTAGTGATGGAAGTTCCACATGTGACTCTCCAAAATCATATCCTTGATACTTTATATTGAAAGAAATTCTAAAACCAAATAGTGGGATTTGAGATTACCATGCCAACAGTATCAAGTGTGTATTTGATACTATTAAATAAAATGCAACTTCCTCAGCATTTCTAATAAGCACTAGAAAAATATATAGTTCTAACTAAGAATCAAGCTCATTAATTCTATTTTTCAGGGGTTTTTTTGATTCAAAAAGAAAACAGTACTTATTTAAAGAAACTTCTTATACAGGTGGACTAGTTGGTGCAAACCTCTTAAATGTCTGCTTACACTAAATTCTTTAGTTTTGTTAGACTGTTCCATTTGATTTTACCAACATCTTATTATTTTATCAACATGCCTAATGAAACTTACCAGTTTGACATGATTTGGTAGATAGGATATCTATCTATTAGAATATATATATATTAAAAATTATTCTTACCAGGATTAATTGGAACAGAACTGGAAAAAGATGGGTTTCTTCCATGAGGCTGTAAAAACATATTTTAAGATTTATTAAAAAACAGAGGAAGTACATTCTTATTTAACAGATTAAACTCACAAGAGAAACAGAATAGTAGAACAGCTGTTGCCAAGATCCATGACCCAGAACCCTAGCCTTTGACTAGCTCTCAACAAAAATGAGTTCCATTTCAGATATTAAACAGAAACAGCAACATTATTCTGCTTTGGAAATTACTTCTAGGTCTGCTTCACTGATTCAATTCAAGTGAGTAGAACAGTAATTAAGTCAGCATTTTTTAATGGCAGAAATTAATAAAAAATCGTAAGTACAGCACTATACATAATATGAAACAGAGTGCACCATTAACTGTTTGAATTAATAGACTCAGCACATATAATGAAATTATAAATACGCCGTGTTTTTTTAAAGAATGCTATGTTAACTAACTTCTTGGGTTTAACATATTTATATATGATACTTCTGTCAGTCACTTAACAATGCTGAGCAGTGGGGGCCCAAAAGAGGTCAGCTATATTCTCCCGCATTTCAAAATCAGATAAAACCCAGCAGACATATGCTTATAGAAAGAATATTCTCAAAAACCAGCAATACTTTGCATTAATGCAGTGTTTTCTATTCTTAGAACACAAACACTGTATTAGCAAAGCATGTATGTCTCACACACCATGATGACGTATGAGCCACATGATTATGTGCTTTTCACTGTATTATATTGTCTAATTGGATGAATGATTGTCACCTTCCCTTACACACCATACTAAATGCCTGTTCACCAAACACCACAGGGAACACCAAATTGTGTGTTTCAAAAAATTTTCTTGTGTCACTAAAATGTCACTGAAGCGCTTCATAAACAATTGGTAGGTTTAGCTTCGTGGCACAGCAAAGATGAGACTGCACCAAGAAGCCCACGTAATAAATGCAGAACTCAAACACGGAGAGCATGTCTGGGATCTCAGCGTACAACACACTACAAAATTGTCTCGCCTGTAGTATGTCGGTTAAAAACACCAAGTTACATTACATAGTTCTCTGCGAATAAACAGGAGTTATATTTGACTAAAGTAAGTATCTAATTTCATGTTTGAATCTTTACTGTGTAAAACTCTATACTGGCTTCTGGTAAAACAATAATCAGATTAATTCTGTTTGGTAAACTCTTGGTTAAAAAGAACTCATATATTCCAAAATCACACAGTTCCATTTAAGGATTTTTATTCATGTCCAATAAGATAAGAGGAGAAGGTGTTATTTTAATGGATAGTATAAGCTAAAATACTAGACTGTGAACCGAAGCACCTAAAAGGAATTTCATATTCTCCTCTATGAACGTAATGAAAAAAAATCAGAGGGGGCTAGAACAAACATGCAAAGGTCACAAAAGAAATGCTTCATTTACATTAATGTCACCTGTAAGAACCCTGGTTGTTCATATTTGCTGGAACCATGTCTTGTAAAGGAAATACAATAACGAGTGAAAGCCAAGCTAAGAGAACAACCATATCTACAAATAACTGAGAATTACTTCTAAGTAATGCAGATATATGCATTACGTATGAATAACGGTTTACTTTTTCATACTGTCTTTCTATTTCTCTGATCCTTGCCTTCACCTAAATGTAATAACGATTCTATGATATAGAATTGATACGAGTCAAGGGTGAGAATAAGAAGATCTGTTGCATTGTACAGCACTGGCATGTGGAGCTAGAGACAAGCAAAACACATCCACTAAACTGTTCAAAACATAACAAAACAGTATCATTTTATGCACCCACATATAACAAAACCCACATTTAACAAAACTAAGTAACAGCCTTGTTCAAACAAATGTGTTCATTTTTCCTTGAATACAGAAATGTTACACTCAACAGAGGGAAAAGAGTTTAGGTAAGGAAAGAAACTCATTATTTCTAAGTTTAGAAGCTGAAATTTAAGGACAATTTCTCTTCTTATTATATTGAGGGAAAAAATTTCCCATATGCAGTGGAAACAAGTTCCTTTCCTAGGTCAGGAGAACATGAAATTTTTCTCCTCTGGGTCATCTAACAACCCTTAAATAGACAGTTATGGCAGCTTGGACACAGCCAGGTCATAAGAGAGTCCCAGGATTAGAGATAGGAAGACTTATTATATTTGAGGTTCATTTCCAAAGCCAAATCTACTAGTTAAATTA
Source organism: Pomatostomus ruficeps (assembly GCA_013400735.1). Taxonomy (NCBI): domain Eukaryota; kingdom Metazoa; phylum Chordata; class Aves; order Passeriformes; family Timaliidae; genus Pomatostomus; species Pomatostomus ruficeps. The sequence continues at coordinate 19,416 of VYZT01035991.1, read as the reverse complement.
AAAGCTTAGTCCATGCCGGCAAAACAGAATTCTGCTGATGTAGATATAACAATACTGAATGTAAAGAAAGTAATTTAAAGACCACAGACTCCCAAAAAGAGCAACTACTGTAACAGCAATCACACTGGCAAAATGAAGTTTTGCCAGCACAAGCCTACTTACACTTAGGGCTTATTGGAATTACTTAGCCTGGCAAAAGCTGCTCACTTTGCTACGTAAGCAGCACTTAAACTGCGAACACATTAGCCGTAAAATACAATCAAATACCAAGAACAGCTAAGCAATCCTAGTTTAGGCAAAACCTAGAAAAAGGCTTCTGTGATAGAGGGTAAATTATGAAAGAATTGTTTTCGAGCACTGCAAGCAGTCCCCATTGTTACAGCATTACAAAGTCAGCCAAACTTTCTGCTGAGATAAGCTAAGACAAAACTGGAGCCAATAGGTCTGTTCTTAAAGGTCACCTGCTAACCCTTAAGATTGAAACATTAAAAAGCTGCAGCCTCGAAAGAAAATGATACACATAACTTAGCTAAAGCATAAAGTCACTTCAAGCATTACATTAAGACAAAGCTTAAAGCTGATTTATCCCAAATTTGCATATATGTGCTCAAGAGAGAGGGTGACTATCACACTCTTCATCGCTATCTTACATAATTTTACAAAGGAATTGTCTTAAAGCCAGTGAAAGTGGAGTTTAGCTAAGGAATTTATTTCATACACTGTTCATATTCTAAACCAGGAGCATTTCAGTTCTTCACAGACTGTGATATAATTTATATTAAATTATGTCCTACCTTATTTGAAAAACATACAGAATCATCATAATATACAACATGCAAATCATAATACTGAATAACAACACTAAATAGTTCCATCTCAGGCAAATCTATATATAAATAAACAGTGTTGGCTCAAAATAACCAGTATTCTGATTTTAAAAGACTTGCTATCATTAAAATCTGAATTTTTAATATACTAACAATTCAGAGGAAGTACTTGTGCCTCCAAGTTTGCTTTCCAGCAATATGTGAGATCTGTTTTTCTAAGAGATCCTAAATTACTGAACACAGTAAACACTGAACACAAAAGGCTTTTTCTACAGGTGTGATAGCTTAAAAATTTAAAAGACAGAAAGTGTGATGTTATCAGATAGGTATAGCTTTAGAGAAAAGCTGGAGGGGAAGGTGTGAAAATCTGGGTATTACAGACATACTAAGCTGAACAAATGAGCAGAAATCATTCTGAAGAACAGAACTGGTGAACATGCACAAAGCAAGAACCAAGACATTCATTTTAAAGGGATGAAATGTCAAATCCATTACAGACTTTTGAAGCGGAATAAAAATACACTCTTAAAAATAGGCAGGACTGTTCAGATGGCAAAGGTACAGCTAAAGGAGACAATATGCAAGAAATCTCTTTTTCACTGTAAGATGATGGCATAAAATTAAGTGGCAAGTGATCAGATCAGACAAAGAAATACAAAGAAAATACCTGAAGATGATAAATCTTTATATGCATGTGGTTATGTTATGGAATAACTATTTATGCTAAAAGTTACTTGTGAAATATCTCTTTCAGTCCACATTAATGAAATGAAAATTACTCAATAGCTACCATCTAGAGAATACCACATCATCCTGTATAGGTTCTGAAAAAAGCAACTCATAGGTGGCTGAGAAAGCCTCCAGAAAGTATTCCCACCCACTTGACGCCTTTCTGTAGTCTTCTCTGGGCACCGACTATTGAACACAAGAGAAAGGACTGAATAGTGGTTTATATTTGCTTCATGCTGAACAGAGGATTCATGGCAGAACTGAATTCACTCCAGTCTGCAGCTCCAGCTGTAGCACCGCAACCAGCTGACTCTTCTTCATTTGCTACTTATATTCACAAAGCCAAAAATTCACTACTGAAAGTAAAAATAACCAAGAATGGATGGTATTTGCTCCTTTTAAATGTGTTACATTAAAAGAGTACATATTCGAACCTTACAACATGACTTTTCAAAAATTCCCTTAACAGTAACATCAAATATTTGCCTCACATTTTTACAAGTTAAGAATTCAGCAATTGATCAGCAACACAAAAGAGGAAACAAAATTACAGGTTTAAGGTTAATAGCTTATTTCTTTACTAAAGGGGGGCTTTTATAATATGTAACACCAAGGAGTTGTGTTTTACATTAAAAATGGTGATTAGTATTACAGTCTGTACATGACTAGACTGTGAGAACTCCCTTGCAATAATGAACTCTGACCACCGCCTTTGATTTGAATTACAATGATGTGCGACTTGACAACAGTGTTATTAGCTGACACAAAACTTAACATTTCAAGAGTTTGTTTCTGGGCAAGTCTTTCTGCCTGGTGTTACTCGATAAAGCAGCATATATGCAAACATTACACCAAACAACAGGAACAGCAAAGATCATAAAAATTCTCTGCTGTTTTATATTAGCATGACTTGTCTAAAAGGAAAATCAGGGTTTTTACAACTCAATTTCCATCTATGTGAAACTAGCATAATCAAAATTAAAATCGGCTTCTAAATCTACATAAACATTCCCTAAAGTTCTAATAAAACAGTTTCATCTCTGGCAATTTCTCTCAATCCATCTGGACTGTGATTTTCTCACTAATGTTTTACACCTCTAATATGGAATTCTGCTGCTCAGTTCAGTTGGACTAGGCCCTACGGCTCACCTGTTATCAGAACTACTCCATTTTATTTTATTCATATTCATTATAGAAAACAAAACAACACATAAAAACAGAGAATTAATTTAGAAGCAAATAGATCTACTTTTTAAGTGAGCATTTCAATCTTAAACTACGAAATTAAAATAACTAATGACAAAGTGTTTTTAAAGCAATTTTTGCAAGCCCATATTAATCAAGGAAAGCACTAAAGCACTTAGTCCTCTAGTATAATGGCAAAGAAACTACAGCAGGTTCAAAGACAATGTATGCACAACACCAACAAATGAACTGAATCACAATTCTAGCAATTAAAAGCACCACATTGAACTCCAAAGAGTTTGGTTTTGGTTTGGGCTTTGTTTGGGGTTTTTTACTGTTTGTTTTTTGAAGTCAAGGGCAAGGATTTTAGACCATTTCAGAATATAGTGGAATGTAACAAAATGCTGATGTAGATCATCATAACGTATGAAAAGATGATCAACTCATTACTAACATTGACTCTAAAATGTGCCTTTAATGGTCTTTAATAGATAATGCACAGGTACAAAAAGTAGCATAAATTAAGCCTCAAAACTGGACTACTCTTGGATCCTTCCAAAGACACTATGAGAGTAACTTTGATTACTCAAGACGATATGCTGTAATGTACGAGGTTGATCCATCTATCATCTTCACAGGTACTACATCTGTGAAATTCTAACCAGCAGAGTTTTTTGTTGTTGCTCTTCAGCACCTTCCTATTTTGATTTCTGATGGCTTTTCCCCTTTTTTAGTGCAGTGCCTAATGTTTATCTGGAATATTTAGTTGAAGGACAGGAGGTGAGAAAGGTTGCTGAATTTGGTTCCCTGTCCTTCACCATACATCTAAGAAGCATGCCTTACCATTAGTTTTTAGTTAAGTGCTTCTCCCTCAGGAAATGACCTTAATAGAATACTGGAATGTGTCCCACTTCCATGATGATTATCTGATGCAATATCTGACATCCCCCCCACGTCTATTCTATTACCTTTACTGTCTCCCTTCCTTGCAAACAAAATTGTCTATTTTAGCAACCCATGAAATTCAGACTCCATAGTTTAGGAAGTTCAGCTGTCAGATACATTAATGCCATCAAACGCTATGACTAAAGGTAGGCCAAGCAGCTGCCTAAGAGTGCACACAGCTGCATTTCGTAAGGTTCTCTGTAAGGCCAAAAGGCAAGAATCATGATCCAGTAAAAGTTTCCTGGAGTAGCATGGTATAGAACCTATTACAATAGTCAAAACATTTAAGAGCAGCTAATTTGTATATCATATAGGTATAGGTATATCATATTCTTACTTTTAAGAGAAACTAAGAAATTCACATGAACTCCTGCTTGCTACTAGAAAAAACCTAGCAATCTGATCATTAGAGACCACAACAAAGAGCATAAAAGACTCAAAGAAGGAACCAAAAAACCCCCCAACCCTTCACAGATTATGTCTGACTTCCTATCCATACATATAACTTATACATTAAGTTGGTAAACCCACAAAAGGACAAGGTACCTATGGTACTGCTCTTTCTGAATGCAGACTTTGCATAATTAAATCACACCTCAACCTGCTGAAGACATTTGCTCCCACTGTGAGAAGTTCTAGTCCTCCAAAAACTTTTTACACAGGTACAATCCACCAATAACAATTAACACAAATGGAAAAAAACTAATGCAAATTTACAGTAATCCAGAAATGAATCATTAATTGAAGCTACAACTTTCCTTAATATCAGTGATTTCTTTTAAAATCAGCAGTCTCAAAATAGCTAAATACGAACTCTGCTATTAATTCTCACGCTGGTTTTAATGTCCACAATTTTTCGTATCACAAAATACTAAATATTCTTGAAAAAGACAAGGCAATAGGTATTTACGAGAGCCACAACAGAATACCACTAGAAGGTTTAAAGCCAGATTATTTGCTTTGAACCAAATATAAAATAGGCAACTGATGGACAAATTCTGTTCAAAGCTCATTCTTTCAGTATCTGCTATTTTCTTAGTAAACAAAATTGAAGTGAGGTTGTATCAGACAGCAATTGTTGTGTGATGTAAAAGCAGGTACAAAAGGGTACCTGATTCAATTATACTCTAACCCATTCAGGTCAAAACAGACAAGAAAATACTCATCCTTTTCTGAAACTGGATTTTCTTCCTGTGGATGCTCATATGATTAGATGTCCAAATACTTAAAAGTGTCCACAGAAACACATTAAAGTTGGAGTTTTTTACAGCTACTATCTTACGCAAGAGGCAGCTCATGTTGGTGACAGATCTAATTCTGCAGCACACTAATGGGATATCACTAGAGTTTTTCACTGCTTAATTGAAAAGTAATGGAGTGGAATAGCTCCCACAACAGAGAATGTTAAAAATTACCCCAACAGTGGAACAATGGCCAAGATTAAAAAGGATTTCTTGTATTCTCATAAAATGCTAATTAAAGGCATTCAAAATACATATTGTAACTACACTATTTTATCATAAGAGTAAAACACATCAAAAATAAAATTGTATTTTAATGTTTGTGTCTATGCCATATATAACAACCTGTAATAGAAAACAGAAATATCCAAAATAGTAAAAAGAAGATGAAATGTCTTTCCTCTGATATCACAATTTAGCTAATGTACAGAATCAGCTATGAAAAAAAGGAAACAAAAAAATGGAGTACGTTTATCTCCTTTTAAGTGCCAAAATAAGAACTGCTCAAATGCTGATGGCCTCTATCAGGAAGCACACAGGTAAAAACTGAGCTGATGGTAAGAAGAAGAATGATAAGTCTCAGATGCAAGAAAATTGGTGGAATTAATAAAGAGAGAGCAAGAAAGCAAGAATCTATTGTCTGAGAACAAGCTACCATATGGAACAAACTAAATAAAAGCACACTAACCCTCATCCTCCTCTCAATTCACTCTTTACTTAAAAATAGTATTATTAATAACTGTTTTCAAAAGGCATTGCAATGGTAAGGTAAATACTAATTTAACATTTTTTCATTTTACAATCTTTTTGCTACCACCACTTTTATTCATTTAAAATCGCAAGAGAAAGCATCCATCCTCGAAAGCCAGGCATTGTGGATAAAATGTAAGCTTGAAGAAACCACAGAGACTCAGTGCAGTAACTCACATCACTCTCATCAGTACTAAAATGCAGTAGAGTTTTTCCACAAAGAACAAACTAAATCCCACAGGATTTGTGTCCAGTGTTATTTACTCCCCATCACAATGTTTGCAGATACTTTCCATCTGTCTAATGAAAGGAGCAAAAGAGAGCATATGCCTTGATTAGTTTGGAGCTTCATGAATACTGATTAATTATTCATGGAACCAAAACAGAACCAATTGTGATATAGCGTTCACTATAGTATGTACCTGGTTTCCATTTTGTTCACCAACAATTTGCATGAATATGATTGTATTATTCACCTCTCTCATGCTTTTGAAGCATTGGCTACTTCCTGCAAAATTTATTGGGAAGCCAAAGAATAAGGAAAAAGACAAACTAAGGGAATTGCCTAAACTGTGCTCTTTAGAATCTCAGCTAAACAAATGATTTAGTGAAAGTAAAAGTGGACCTGTAAAGCATGTGAGAAACACAACAATTACAAATGTTAGAATCTGGAATCTGGTAGTCAGTCCTTAAATAAGAGTGCTGGATAGACTGGTATTTCAAATTATTAATAGTTCATTGAATATCCACAGCTGCTCTTTAATAATATTAAGAAAAAAATTCCTGTCTGATGCCAGATGACCATGCGGATGAGTGTGCATCCACAACCTACCTACATTGAGCATAATGACAAATACGTATGATTCCTCAAATAGAGCAAATTCAGTAGAGAGAGGAAATGTGCTGCTAATATAACCCGCATTCTAGTTAGAGAAGTATTCTTTGTAACTCCTAAAGTTCTAGAATATCTGTGGGTTAATTCTAAAAATGGAAAGCTGTTCTATTTGTTTCTAGAATGCATAAAATCCTACAGCAGCATAAACAGCTTCTTTACAATGAAAACTGTTCTATATGATTCAAAACATTTAAAATCTCAAGCCACCCTAGTTCCTAGTTCATTTGTAGTCTACTGGTATATTAAAGCACCTTTCCCAGTAGTATCATAAAAGATTAAAAGAGGATGTTTCATCTTTAGTAATAAAAAATGGGAAAACAAATTAAATTTCCTTCCTTATGCTTTTTTTATCTTGTGCTCATTTCAGACAATCAAAGCAAGACAGTACAATGCTCAGCAACCTCTTAGCCATAACACTATCAGACACCACAAATACACAGTGGTCAATGACAAGAATAACCACATTTTTTGGGCATATCCAGGAAGATAGAGAGATCCTTCCTTATTACTATCAACTCACACAGTTTAAGTTCTATGACAGTTTTTGGGTTTTTTCTGTCCATTACAGTCTAAATTTTGGAAAAAGAAGAAAGAGATATTAAGATACTTCTAATCATACTGAGTTTACCAATACCAAACATTAAAATCCATATTTAGGAACTTTAAAAGGTAGATATATTTGCAGGAGAACTGACCAGCTTTCAAGTTAATTGACTGGTGTAAACCTTTAAAAAACACGTCACTTTTGTCCTACCTATGTATTTTTAACTGAACAAGAATTTTGGTCATTTAGGTTTTGTTTGGAGTTTTTTTATATTTTTAAAGATAATTTCAATGTTAAAATTCTTATGATTTTGTTTCTAGTGTTTCATTGGCTAAACCCACATTAAAATAACCAGGATCATATAAAATTGGCACTAAAGACTTAAGATTGTGTTCTATAGCACATACTCCCCACTGATTTTTCTACATCAAAGTGCTAGTCAAAGTAGTGCAACAGTGAGATCTGTTATTGCTAATTCCTAATAGGAAAGAAGAAATTGAAATGGAAGGAACCCAGAGCAACAGAGAATGTGTAGTTGTATCACCTCACGGAAGCAGGGCTGCCCTTCGTCAGGACCACCAGCAGTTTCAGAGCATACACTGGTACTGGGCCTGGAGCCACCAGGATGTGCTCATACCTGAAAGGCAAGGTGGGAAAGGGTAAGAAACAGAAGGGAAAAAAAGTCAAGAGACATGCATCAAAAAAGATTATATTAAAAATTCATCATTTTCCATTTCCAAACTTTATAACTACAGTGGAAATAAAAGGCTGTTTGAAATTGAACAAAGAAATAAACAAAACTCACTTAGAAACAGTATTTTAAAGTGTTATGGTTTTACTAGTGGGGAGGGGGCCATAAAGATGGCTCCTGTGAGAAGCTTCTGGAATTCTTCACCATTTCCAGCAGAGCCAATCTCTGATGGCTCTGAAGATGATGGACATGTCACTGGCCATGTTTGGGCCAATTAGAAAGGTTGGTTACGCCTCTGTGATGACATATTTAAGGAAAAATCAAA
>VYZT01035991.1:0-11199 GCA_013400735.1 Pomatostomus ruficeps | reverse complement strand
GTCCCCCCTGCAGTCCATGGGGTCCATGAGGGATGCAGAGAGATCCACTCGCACTCCGTGGGTGAGGTGCCAACATTGGAGCGAGGAGATGTCGGAAGCCGCAGCAGCCGTGGATGTCAGAAGAAGCTGCAGTAGCTGTGGATGCCAGAAGAAGCTGTAGCAGGTGCAGCCCAGTGAGAGACAGAGACTGAGATAAAAGTCCCACAGTTTATGAAGGAGGTGACCACGCTGGAGCGGGTGGATGTCGGAGGAAACTACAGTTCGGTTGGAGAGAGAGGGGCCCCTTGCTTCCATGCTGGAGCAGTTTGTCCTTGGAGGACTGCACCCCGTGGATGAGTAAAACCCACACCATAGAAGTTCACAGAGAACTGTCTCTCATGGGACATTGATCTATATTAATTATTTTTTAGATAAAAAATCTGTTCTTCAAGAGACAAATAGTAAATGAGCCTCAGAATATCAGGCAGAAGATTTACTGGGTGCTTAGGAAGGTGATCAACCAAATTAAATACTATTAAGCTCTATATTTTGTATACATAGTCATTTTTCTCAAAACTGAGAGAAACTCACATTGAGCTTTATATTTTATCTCAAATTTCAAAAAATATTGCTTTCACTGCAGCATACTTCCATTCTCCAAGTAATATAGACCAGAAGAATATAAAAGTACTCCAAAACAATGTTTATTGAGAGCTATGGCAGAAAATAAAATAAGAAAAACCTCTTTTAAGCATTTCCAAGTATCACCTCATGGAAATCCTGATAAGGGAAAATAGGCTGCTGAAAAACAAAATGGACCTTGCTGTTGCTACCAACATTCTAGTGATACCCACTCAAAATACAGGGCTAATTTTACTGCATTTAAACCAAAATGTATGTGGATGGCAGCAGGATACACTGATGGAAGTGAGAAAGATGTAAGCATAGAAAACCACAGATTCGGCTATGTCAAAACACAGTCTTTGGTTTCAACTAGTGCTACTCTAAATGTGTGGAAGTAACAGAAGAGGAAGCATAAATCACTTCATTTGCAAAAGAAAAACGACGAAGAATTAATCGAGAAAAATGAAAGGATGAATTGTAGGAAAACATGGTAGGTTATCATATTATGAGCAACAAAATGCTTCCACAAAAAGAAAAAAATTGTAGTGTTCTTGTAGGGGGGGAGGGGGGCAAACATGCAAATCACTGAAAATTTTACTTCACAACTTGAGATCCCTAGTGCTATTTGAACTGAGGAATCTGGATCATTTCCCACTACCTTCATGCTAGCATGTACCCTACTGTGTGTTAGCTCTTCCCCTCTGTGCAGGCACGACACCTCAGCACTCTGATTTGTGCAGGAAGGAAATCTAGAAGGAGATGAAATGCTGTGCTTGTCTATGATGAGGAGGGAGAAGCACGCCAGCCATGCAGTCTTGATGTAGCCTGTGGGAGTTCCCTCACAAGGGCTAACAGTCCTACACAAGCACACAGCCTATGTGCCATGGCTACCGCATATTTGCGTGTGCCACTGTGGGGTTGCAAACCACATCAGAGTATCTACAGAATTATCTGAAGAAGTTAGAAGAATTATCTGTTAAAAGAATTATCAGTTACAAGTCAGTGTTGGCTTCAGGTCTTTAGTGATTAAACTCCCTCCTCTACAAATAACAGATTCCAGTTCCCCAAAGAAAACTATTTTTTACTGGTCAATAAAAAGTCTCTTCCTTGATAAAAGAAGAAAATACTGTAATACATTAGTAGATACTGATTCCAAAAACCCTACATATGAGCAATACATATTCCTACCAAACATAATGGGACTATTTGCAATTTTTTTTTAGAGTCTGTGACTAAATCTTCCAAGGCAAGCAAAGATGCTATCAGGTGACTCAGATGCCAGAAGTCATCTTTCACTGCATAAGACATGGATTTAAGTCTCCAAAAATGTAATTCCTAACAGTAGTAACAAATAAATCAGCCATGCTAGCTTTAAAATCTGACACTTGGCAATATACTTGTTTATATAAACACATCAATATGATCCCTAAACAGGGTCCACTTTAAACCGTTTTAAGCTTTCTATGTATTAAATTTGAGAGACGCTATTACTATTTAGCACAATTAGCATCCTAATTCCTAGAGATTCAATAAAAAAGTCTCACTTCATTTCCTTTTCCTTGAAACTCTCTTCTCCCCTCCGCCAAGATAATACTAGTAAAGGATATTTCTAAGGGAAGGTGCAGTGATCCATCAAACCAAATACCACATGAGAAAATGCAGATTACTAGAGTCAATGTCTTAGCAATTAATATGAACACATTGCCCGAATAAAGGCCATTAGGAGCTATGAATATTAATCTTATGAGAAGGGAAAATACTCCATGCTTGAGATACTTTATTAAATGAACGAGTCATCAAATTATTTCACTGCCACTTCAAAACACAGAACAGTTCAGTAAGAGTAACTGTGGAGGGCATTTTATAAGGGTTTTGTGAACTCCGGGTACTACACAGTAAGGACTTATTTTGTCAATCTTTTCCAAAAACAACCTTGACAAAAGGACCTAAAGGTTTAGGGATATAAACTCTTTTAAGCTCTTAAAAAAAAAGATTGTCAAGTATCAAAAGACTGTCAAAAAAAAATTATGTCAAGTATCCTGGACTTTATATTTGCAGAATTGGCTTGGCAGTCTACTGAGAACAAGCTACATAAACTTTCAAATGAAACAGAACTTTATTTACATGTTTCTCTCTTTTTACTGATTCTGGTTCAATTTTTAATGATATCTAATTAGGAATATTAAGAATTAAAATTAAATAGAGCTGATGTTTCAATTTCTGATTTGCCAAGTACTCATTGTCTATAGCTGCAGGTTTCATTTTGGTTATGAAACACGCAGGAAAATAATCTTTCAATGAACTGAAATTTAATGACACTATTTCGTTCAATTCAGTCAAAACCTATGAAGGAAGCTAACATTGTGATCTATAAATGCACAAATATTTAATGGAATTACCATTTTATTGATGATGCATAAGATGAGAATAAAGTAGTAACCACTGCACTCCTGCATTTATTTCAAAATGAAGTAAATTTATATTTTATGGATAGTGACCCACATTCTACTTCAAGGGTCAGTTTTACATTTAAACAAATTAATTTGAGAAGGATATTTATAAGAACAAAATACACACACAAATGTGTAAGATTACAATGTTCTGTAAAACAAACATCCCATATTAAATCTGGATGTCCCTTCCTTCCACATTCAACAGCTCTCAGTTCTCAGTACATTCAAAGGGGCTGGAAGCAACTACTTCCATCCACAGAATGCCCATGAACAAATGGCCATCACATACCTCCCCTCTTTTGACCCTCCTCCAACTAAGTTACATTCTGTCCCATCCTTTACCCAGCAACAGAAAGACTAAACAACATCAGCAAAAATCTCGTCAGCCTCCAAATGTTCCATCTCAGAGTTTTCACGTAACCCATACTTCCTGGGATAGAGCTTTACATTATCTTTACAAGTAGGTTACACTGACTCTTAGAACTCCTCCCTTCTCATCTCTACCATTGAGATGTGGAAACTGATTCAAGAAATACTTAAACCCTGGAGCCAAGATTCTGAGCTGCTGCAAGACCCTTTCTCATACATCTGCCATACAATGCATGCTAATATAGCACAAGCAAAGTCCCCAGTAAAGGATCATATTTAGTCTCGGGCCAAAAAGCCCTTCCACTCAATTGAGCCAGTAAGCTTGGAGACAGAAGTCTACTGGCTGTTTTCCTTCTAGTTTGTAATTAGCAGGACACATCCCTCCAAACACACATCCCCCAGCCAATGAGAAATGTTGTATAAGACAGACATGTCTACAAAGTTTCAGAACAAGGACAGAACACTGTTTCCTTTGACTTCAGGTCTCTTCCCCCATCTTAAGAAAATTATCTGACATCTTTTAATAATGCATATCCTCTATTTTAAAAATAGTATTTCCAGTTGGCATTTTAATTTGTACTCACACATTCTACATTTCTCAGAGGAAAAATATGTGAAGAAAGGTGTTGAAAGTAAGTTTCTCTACAGAACTGTAAGATTTCCATCCAATTCTCTGTCATAGAGAAAAGTTCACACATCTTGCATGGATAAAACTTTTGTCCTCAAACTGTAAGAACATTACTCAATTAGCAGAGAAATTCTTATATTTGGAAAATGTGTTTCTGACCATAATCCAGCATCCATTCCTCCAGCCTTCTTCCATTTATTTAGTGTAGGGGTGGAGAACAATTTTCTCACTTAGGGCAGCTGAGTAGTTACCATTATTAACTTTTGAGGAGCACACAGGAAAATACACTGTAGCATTATTAGAATAATGTAAAATACAACTGATCAATCATCACTGCTGTACTCCTCTCATGTTCTTTCCCTCTATGCACAGAGCTGACCAGCTTACAGTCAATGTGTGCATAACACAGAGAGCTCTCTTTATGCTCACCTGCAAGTCAGCATGAAATGAGAGGCCTCACTTGACCACAAACCATGTAAATGAAGTTCCAGATCACATCTGGCCTACCGGCTGTAGTTTCATCTACTCTGCTGTAGGGTTTTTCTGCTGCTTGGGGCAACAGGAAAGCACAGCAGTTTAGAGGCAATAACATCTGGGTGGACCATGAAGGATTAATCCATGATGCACTGTTCCTTTTTAAGAAGTTATATGACATTCCATATGATTTCAGAACATCTTAAATAAAGGTACAATATCCAAAATAGACAAAAAGATGTTGTAGTTAGAATATTCTGACTTTATTAGAAGAACAAAGATGAGTATTTAAATCACAGCCCAAAAGCTAGAGGGAATCCCGTTTTGCTCCAAGAGTAGCCAGAGGCACAGTGCCAGAAATGAGTGTCACACAGAAGTTGTGTTTGTGTTGCATATGACAAAACACTAAATAAACCTAGGAGGAAATGTTAGGCAAAGAACTCTGGCAGCAGTTAATAGCTATTCCTCTTTCCACTTTGCCATTTAACCATAGAAAGGATAGCTAAAACAAATACACTATCAAAATTGATTGAGTACCAAGTTATTCCCCATATTATAGGAGCAATATTATACTTACTGAGGCAGCAGTAAATCTTTAATAAGAGACAGAAGCTTATTGTTTGAGTTGAGGCTCTCCCCTTTCTCCTCAGCCATTTCTTCAGGGTTTAAAAGCACTGATGTGGTTTCTGAGAGCAACTGCAAGCTGAAGAGTCTCCAGTCCACTTGAAAATAAAGGTGCCAAGAACGTGACCACACTGAAATATAATTAAAAAAACCTGTGGAATTCATGGAAACTGTAGCTGATGTGTCTGTATACTTACCATTCTGACTGCAGACCAAAGAAACAAGTGGTGGGAGGATACAGTCTTCAATCTAAAACAGAGAATTAGAAAGATGTGGCTTAGATCATTCACAGAGGGAAAAGACAGAACAGAGATGCACTACCACCTATGTTTATTTTGCTGCTAGACCCCTTAATCAGAGAGATTAATAATCATGGAAATTCAGCCATAATCACACTTATAAAGCCACCAAGGTCATTTTTCTCAGGTAAACTGCCACAAAATTACAGACATTAATGTACTTTTATATAGAAAACGACAGTAGCTTTGGTATAATTCATTGACAGGGGATTTTAATTTAAAATACAGAATTCAGTGCACATGTAAGATATTAAAAAAAAAGAGTATTAGAGTATCTTAATCCTGATGCTTTAATCCATAAACTAATCATTGATAGAGTTCAAATGAAAAACAGGATGGCATAGAATTAAAATACATCAGGAAAGATGTACTACCTCTAATGAAATATCCCTAAGCTTAATATAGAATCTTGAAAATATTTTAACTTCTTTCCTTCTGGTAATACACAGTCTTCCACTAAAATATAAATTTACATACTTAAGATTTGCACTATGAAAAAATGTAATCCAGTCAACTCTTTATTGTCCATGAGGGTCTTGTTACAAATCTATCATCTGTCACAGGACTAGTCAGCTGAGCTCCATTGGAAATCAACTGATGATAAACTAGGCTATAGCTCAGTTATAAAAATAGTGTACTATTAATATTCTCTAGAAGAGAGTTTCTAAGTCTTAAATCATTGTTAAAATATAATTTATTTAGACAGAACATGCTTGGGTTTTGGGGAGAGGATGGACGGACAGGCCTGCAATTTTTAAGCATGCATCATGGATGCACATCTTGTCCTAGGATCTACTTATACAAGTAATATTGTGTAGATTCTCACCACACTGTGGACAGGATTTGGTGTAACCAGACTGCGTTGTAATCGCCCATGTGTTTTGTTTCAGTAATTAATACCAGGAGATAAAATTTCCCTAGATACATGCAGCTACTAATAAGAAACATCTATAGAAGCTGAAAGTATGTATGAAAAGGGTCACCAACTGAAGTTAGCCTTTAGCCAGCAATAACTGCAGTCAGCAGCTATTTCATTCCTCGCTGGTGGACTCTGTTAAATGGATCTCTGACATGAAGGGATTAATTTACTTTAGCTTTTTTCATTTCTGAAAAAAACTACTACAAAATGTTTTGTTACAGACTTTCAGTAAAGCAGTAAAAGGATTCTGCTTTAAGTATGGAAGTCAAACTACTCTTCCAAGTACAAGTAGCCTTTATACCTACATGGATAATGCTAGATATCATAGATGTAGTGACTTTCAGAACAATTCATAATTTTGAAATACTTCATGGTCTTTTCAGCCAAATAATAAAACGACACTGCATTCAAACAACTCTATTAGTGCAGGTTTCTAAGCTGTTCTACAAATGGTAATGTATCAATTATAAGATACCAGTGAGGTAGGAAAAAATGTATGTGCTTAAGATCTTTCAGTCCAAGAAATGAGTTCAAACTACTGCAAAGCTTCTCAAATGAAGGGGCACATGTAAGTGGTAAATGAAGGTGTGAAACAGAAAAGAGGAAAAGAAGCAGCTGTCGATTATCTGAAGCAACATAAAGTCCCTGGATTTTACGAACCACTCAACAGCAGGAGCATTGACTCAGACTTACACCGATTAAGATGACAGCATACAACAGTATGATGCAACTTCAATTTCTAAAAATTTAAGATCCTCTTTCACTTTAATCTAGCATTAACAGCAGTCTTTCCACATTAGTGAATGTAGTTAAGCCAGGCATAAGTCTTTTCTAAGATAAATATATTTTAAACTGTCATTATAAAGAAGATTCTTCAGGTCTTAAATGACTGTAGTAGCTTATTCTGAACTTTTTGAAACACAAACCTCAGTTTTGGTAAACAAACTGTTTAGAAAGGAATTCTCCATACCAGGTGTTTGCCTCATGTCAGTTCAGTATGGTAGGGAGATCAACTAAACAAAGCACTAATCCTTCGGAAAATTATTTTGTTATGCAAAAGCATATCAGAATGCATATCCTGAAAGGGGAAGCATGTATTAAATTTTATATGAACCTTAAATTAAGATACTTCCTAACTCCACAACCCTAATCTTCCCTCAGTTCCATTTGGGTCACTGTTTTTCACTAGTGTGTATACAAATTTGTAAACAAGATATGAACTTTACACATCATTATTAAGGTGAAATAAACTGAAGTGTAATAGTACATAAAATATTTTGAACAAATTCACCAGTAAATTGCAAATATTTCTGTCATTTATGTATAGAGAAGAATGGCACTAGTATTTTGGCATTGAAATAAATAGAAGAATATTCAAATTCAAAGGATTAATTTCTTCCTCTTTTGAATGGCTGCTGCTATCTGTGTGGAATCAAATCTCCGGTTTTTTTGTTTCAGTCTTTATCACTATGATTGCTTAACAGAAAAAGAAAACTATTCTTCTTTAAGCCTAAACAGACTAGAAAGGTTGAATATGATCACTCCTATAGATGAGCTCCCACCACCTTTTAAATAGCCTGATATCCAGTTCATGATACATCCCCAGCTTCACAAAGTCACCACTGTGTAATTCTGTAATTACGGCATTCCAAGGATGTGCTGCCATAACTGTGCTGTTGTCAGCACCCAAAACGGCAGTGAAACTCTAGAAACTTCCATACATGCTACATTCACGTCTCCCAACAACAATATACATGTACAGGACCAAAAAAAGCATAGCTCAAACCTGGTAATTCTGTTTCTGACAGCTGGAATGGAGTAGAAAAAGAGTAGGAGAAATAGACTGAGCATAAAGCACACCTCTAGTTTCTAGAGAAGTACCCCTTGAATTAAGAAACTTCCTAAGATGATGCTGTATCTGTATTTTTGCATTTAGCCTTTTCTCCCATATATTTGTCCCATCCTATCTTAAATGTATTTATACTTTTAGCACGTGTAATACCTACAGCACTGCATTTTACACTTCAGTTATGCCTTATGAAGACACATCCTTGCTTATTTTAAAGCAGCTAACTTGATACCCACATATTCCTGCTTTACAAAAAGCATGAATGATCATTTCCAATTCATCTTTCCCATGCCATTCATAATACTACACTACAGAGTATTTTGTTTCCAAGATGAAGTTCTTTTCCACTCAGACCCTCCTTGCATCACTGAGCTGTACTTTTTCGTAATAAACTTCAATCCCTTTGAGAATGAATGACCACAACCGCATTCAGTATTTGAGTCCTGAGTGCACCACAGACATTTGAGGCCACCAAGGCACAATGACGTTTTCTGCTTTTTTGTCTGATAATTTACCAGTCACTTCTAATAATCTACTTGTCTTTCTGATTTCTGCTGAGTATAAAGCTATAATTTCCACAGAAAAATAATGCTGAAAGGTTTCCAGAAGAGTTACAAGTAGTTGAGAGTTTGACACTGCATATGTACAGTTGAAATTATTTTCCCCATGTCTGTTACTTGTCATTTATCAGTATTGAATTGCATGTCATTTTATTTTCCTTTCACTCAAATCTTAAAACCTTCTGCAACTTCTCTGTCAGTTTGAATTTTCACTACTGTGAATAATTTAGTGTCATCAGTCAGTTCTGTCACCTCCCTTCATTTCCTTTTCTGGATTAGCAGCACATGTTGCAACAAACCTTTGCAAGACACCACTCTTGAAATACCTAACTTTTAAAAAACTGATCTCTATTCTCCACTTAGTAGATTTTAGCTGGTTAGAAGTTGATCAGCCCATGGGTAAGAGGGAAGGGCCACTAATGAATTTGAAGTCTTCGGTGCGTGATTTTGTCAAGACCTTTTGAGAAACACAAGTGTTCTACCCAAAACCAGAACATCTGTCTCCATAATGTTCAGTAATTACTGCAAGGAAAACTCTGCTAGTGAGGTATGAGCACCCCTGAGAAGAGTCTGGCTCCATCCTCTTGACAGCCCCCCCCACTTTAGATATTCATATGTGTTAATGAGGTCCCCCCTCAGTAGTCTCTTCTCAAGGCTGAACAGGTCCAGCTCCCTCAGCCTTTGCTCATGAGACAGATGCTCCAACACCCAATCGTCCTTCTTGCTGCCTTCACATTTCTCAAAGCAGTTGCTGGAGGCACAGCAACCTCCTCAATGTTCTAATATCAGCAGTAACTTCTCAGAATGTAATAGAAAAAATAATCTAATGCACGTTGGAATGGATTGGGAAGAAGGATGTCACTTCTGTAATTTTTATTTAAAAGTCTTCAGAATCTTCATTGAGGATTTGGGTTTTCCTTACTTCTGAGAAGCGACAGCCCTGATTGACTGACTCAATATGTCAATTAGTAGAGAACTGGATTCACAAAAATGTCTCATGTCATCTGGATTAGCTTAATGGACAGAAAACCACACGTGGTGTAGTATTTTAATCTACTTGAAAAGGGAATGTGATTGAAAAACTTCTGTACAATATGTTCATATAGTCATATCCTACGCTGACAAAATTAAGGTGTCAGTGGTTAGATTAGAACAGCCTGTGGATGAAGAACACCACTGATGCTGAATTAAGAAAAAAGCACTTGCAGAAGTTTCTAACTCTTGTGTTGTCATCTTTATTGAAACTAATAACTCTCATATTGTCAAATAGTAGGTCTCCCTGTCATACAACTTTTCCCTTGGCTTTCCATCAAGCAAGTCATCATCTTCTAAGTGCTTTCATTTTAGGCTGATTTTTAAAAGCAAGTTTTAAAAGCTTGACGAAGAGAATTACTGCTGACAACTTTTGTCTTAACCAGAGAACAACTTTAATGTTTTGGGTAAAAGATTATATGTGCAGTACACAGATCATTTTTGGGAGCTAGCTGGCGTATGGAAAGGACTCCCACGGGAACTCTCTGCCATCATGAGCTTCTTCGCTGCTCTAAGTGCTCTGAGTTTGTAAATGTCCTTTTTTCAGGCAAATAAATATACTTAACACAAAAAAGAAAAATGTAAATTATAGAGTCAGCACAAATTCTTCCAGTTAATTATATCTAAATCATTACCAATATTGGAAAATTAATATTATTATAACACTTAGTATCTGAATTTAGTAAATATGTTTACATTTTAGGCAGGTGGAAAAAACAAGTAGTTGGACTTGTGCCACTTTAAGAACCTGGGGTCAATACTTCACTCCACTCTATACGGACTCTTCTTAATGACCTTCATCATCATATTTGCATACCCGAAAATCTAGTTTTGTAAAAATTTGCTAAGTCACACTTACTGTTACACTCTACTTTATATCTTGTAAAAATGCACACAACTGCATGCAAAATTAAATTACTGCTCACTGCTGGCTTTCATTTAAGTACTTTCAATTAATTTCCATTGACTTTATCACACTTTGCAATATCTAATACAGTCAGTCTCCAGAGAAATTAATCTCCCCAATAACTGACTTCAGGTTGAAGATAATCAGAAATTTGACCACAAAAACCCACAATTTATTCTATTTTATTTGTTAAAGGTACGGATACAAAAGTAAATCAAACATGAACTAAATCCCAGAACATGTAATTCTTTTCTTCTCAAAATGGGAAAGAACCTGAGATGTTGCTCTTAAATTCCTATTAATTTAAACAATGTCCATTTTAGTTAAATTAAAAACAGAACTCAGCTGAAAAACTTTCTGGTTCTGCTTGCTCAACATTGCCTCACTTTTTATTACATGAATTAAACTTTATTAGAAATGTGTTTAATTTCTAATTAAACACTTAAAAGCAATGTCACAGTAAGAGCAGAAAAATAATTGCA
>VYZT01035989.1:0-15613 GCA_013400735.1 Pomatostomus ruficeps | reverse complement strand
GCTGTGTGGTAAATAGGGTATCCTTTTCAAAGAATTTTCTGAAAAATCAGGGTTTTTAAATACCGTACATTTTCAGTCGGAGTGCTTCATATTAGAGTTCAATGGGATGTAAAATCAGGTTTCAGAAGTTACTAACTTAGAAAGTTGAGTTTCTGGTGACCTTGTGATTTGATATAGCCAATATTTACTTGAAACTGAGCAGATGTTTACTCTATCAAAAGTTATATGGTAGGTGGTTAAAATGTTTTGACTTTTGAGTTTATTCCAGTCGAAAACAGAGAATTTTTTTCATTTAATCAGAGATTTCGACGTACTGTTTTGCACTTTCTTACTTAAAAGTACTGTTGCCATGCAGGTGTATTTCCACATTGACATGTGGAAAGCGGCCTGGTTTACTTTTCTACAAAGAAGTGGACTAAGAATAAAGTTGGCTTCTGGCTAGATAAAAATAGAATTATCTTACAAAAGAAGGAGAAGAACACTGGGCCAGGATGCCAAAAATTGTGTCGCAGGGTTGAATTCTGCTTTACTCAAGAGCTTTGGGCAAGTGCGTTCAATGCTGGATGTTCTAGGCCCATGCTCAGTTCAGGCAGGTCTAGGTGCAGAAGACAGGTACTACTTACTCTCAGTTTTAGGAAGAGCCATTTGTTCATGGTCTTAACCTTGTGGGAAAAGGTTCTCCTCCTCCAGATTTCATAAACTTTTTGCAGTGGATTTCATCTGCACCTGTTGGAGCAAGTCCAGAGAAGGTCACAAAGACACTCAGGTTGCTCGGACACCCCTCCTGTGAAGACGGGCTGAGAGGGGTTTTTCATCCTGGAAAAGAGAAGTCTCTGGGGGTACCTTCCAGCACCTTTCAGGAGCCAGAGGGGCTGCAAGAGAGCTGGCATGGGATACTTGACAAGGATATGTAGTGACAGAACAAGAGGAAACGGTTTAAAATGAAAAGACAGTAAAGTTAGATTGGATATTAGGAAGAAATTCTTTACCATGAGGGTCATGAGACACTGGAACAGGTTGCCCAGAGAATCATTGTTATTTG
This sequence comes from Pomatostomus ruficeps, assembly GCA_013400735.1. NCBI lineage: Eukaryota > Metazoa > Chordata > Aves > Passeriformes > Timaliidae > Pomatostomus > Pomatostomus ruficeps. The sequence goes on along the minus strand of VYZT01035989.1, from coordinate 14,571 downwards.
CAAAATTCACTTTGGTCTTTACTTCAACACAATCTACTGGTAGAGGATGTCATGAAATAATATTTATAAGAGTTTAATGACTGTTAAAGACACTTAAAGGGTTAAAATACAGTGCCTTGAGCTTGTCTGTATTCTTATATTGAGAAATATGGCTTGCACTGAAAGGCTAAAAGGACCAATTAAGACTCATATCTTTTGTTTGGTTTAAAAGAAAATGTTTGTATCATCTTTTTAGCAAAGGGAATTGGAACAAAAGTGAGAAATGCTTATCTTTATTAGGCCATTTTCTTCCCTGAAGTGCTCATAAAGTGCAGCTGCAGCACCCCAGTGTGTACTCTAGGGCATGAAAGCAGCCCCTTTTTGACCCTGCAAGAGCTCCTCCTGTGTGTGTTTTGGGACACTGCTTCCAGGGTGCCTCCTCGTGTCTTCTCATCAGCCTGGTAACAAACTGGAAAATATTTGTGTTGGGTCTGACAACAGGAATGCAGTTTAAGGACCATTTGCAATCACACAGAAGCTCTGTGATCAGGAGTCATTTTAGAATCATGAAAAACCTGATTGACAACGGTCCCTCATTTGAAAGAGGAGAAGGTTGAGTCAGATCTCCAGTATTTTGTGAGCAGATAGAGACCATTTAGGGCACTGGTAGTCACAGTAATTGGTGGGCTGCAAGCAAGGAGTCATCTAAATAAAGAATATGGTGGCTCAGAAGAAGTTGGAAGTCTATTACTGACCTCATTCTGCCTTTGTTGTCCAGATACCTTTACCTGATTAGCAGAAACATTTTGTGGCAGTAGAAGACCTCCAAAGGGAGTGTGTGTGTGTTTATATTCACCAGTGGAAAAATTGGGGTCTCTAGTAAACGAACTGAATGTACTTGTGAAGGGGACCTTTGGGAAGCTGTCGCCTGCTGCAAGAACTGACCTGAGGAAGAAGGAGGCAAACTACAGCCCCTGAAAATAGAAGGAACAGGGAGGCTTGCAATTTACAGTAAGATTAATAAATTATGATTATAGGGTGACTTTATTGCTTGGCAGCAGACAGCCTATTTTTACTTCCTTTTGGAGGGGCAAAAGTTTGCCTTCTACTGGGTTGTACAGCTTAGAGTTTGGTAATAACTGTAAGTCCAGGCATGAGTTTTCACTACTATTCTATTTTAAAATAAAAAAAGTCTTGCCAGCTTTTGTGCTGTTATCCTAAATTGAATTGTGATGTCAAATGTCTGCACAAAACTCACCCTAAAAGTAGCTGTTTGAGGCTCACAAAAGTATACAATGCCTAGTTTGGCTCTCAGGGCAGTGGTCTGGTCTGCTCAACATAAAGACAATAAAGCTACGGTAGTTTTATTTTTAATTGGTATGAATAACAATATTAAAGCCAGGCATTTAATTAAAAACCTTTCCTATTGCAATTTGACACACATGGTTACACTCTGGATCTGTATATAATCTGTATATAATATAGAGAATTCTTTACTACAAAAAGCTAAGGCACTAAGGGAACTACACTTAAATTTAACAGGCAGAACTCTAGGACATTGATATTGTTAGATGAGAGAAGTGCAGCAAAAATAGTACTGGGAGAGCTGACGCACACAAATGCTGAGGTCAGAACGAAAACCTGTTTGTCTGAAGATGGCATAAAGCTGAAGGAACTGAGACTTTACCTCCAGCAGTTTTTTTGAAGCTGTGGTCGCCTTCTTATGTTGCAGTGGCTGTGTCAGGTTTTTTTTCATTTTCAGGTTGCTGTTTGTGGTGTTATATTGAGTAAAAAAAGAGCTCAACCTTTACAGACGCACGTAATCCAGAGGAATTGTTCTAATGTACTTCCTTACATAATAGTTCTGTATTTATTCTCCCTGAAGAATGAACTGTTCCGTCTCAGACAAGAGATATATTCTGCTAGGGTTTTTTAGGTAAATGCATTATCTTGGAGAGTATGTTCTAAATTTTATCTCCTTTCATCATAGCAACTCGGTTAATGGTAGATTTTTCTGGAAAGTAGTAGCAATTTCAGGGGCCGAGGAGAACCTTAGGCAGTATGATGTGGTACCTTTGAGTTTCTTTTAAGCAAACACGCTTTTAATTGCAATGCTGGGATGAGAATTTCCTCTTGAAGGCTTTCTAACCTTTCCAAGACTCGCATTTTGAAGCTGTATTTGGAGCTGCTGTGAATGCATACCCATGGGGAGACAAGGATACAATTCCTGCTCCCGCATGCACACAAATACTGAGATAAAGAACTTATAATTTGCTTAGACAGATGGCACTTCTATTTAACGTCTAGTATCTACTGATATAAACTATCCCCAGATTGGCTCATAGAGCTAGTTGCAGACTTTTAGAGAGGCAAGTCTTTTAGTTTATTTTTTATTACTTTTTTTTTTTCTTTATCAGTGTTCTCATATTTGGGGGTATCAGAAGTATGACGGAATGCCCTCAGTAAAGATTAAACCCTCAGTGATAAAGTAGATTAAGATGGGCAGGTAGTGCAGTTCTTTATTTAAGGCAAAAAATGAATACATTCATGAAGCTGGGTTCTGTATTTGACATTGTAAATGTTTAATATCAGTAGCTTAAAGGAATCAAGAGAGACATCAGCAGTTAGCAACAGGTTGCTTTGCTGACATCATTTGTTCAGACTTCCTAGGCCTTTTAAAATATAAAGACACTATTCTTGCTTAAAAAAAAAAAAAAAAGCTATAAATCTGACTTTGTTTTATTGGGAGTATTGTGAATGAGCATCTGGGATGCTATTAAACTCGTAGGTACCCTCAGATCTGTGTCTCTTTCATTCCCCAAGTAATGGATTGCTTTCATTTAAGATTAGAAGTATTGCTACAAAGTGGAAACCTGCTTTGATACCATCATGAAAAGGCACTTCTGTACCTAAAGACAAGTTGTTTATAAATAGATAGCAGTGACATTATGTTACTGCAGTTGAGGAAACCTAATGCCATTAAAAAACATCAGTGAAGAACTAGAGTAATGCTTAATAATTGATGAATATGATTTAAGTCCATTTTAAAATGATGACACTTTTTAAAGGTCCTGTAATATTTATAAGAAAATGTTACCTCCCGTAATTCTAATGAATGAATTTTTTCTGACCCTTACTGAAAGTTGCACCTGTAAATTAGTTTTTCAGCTTGCTACTAAAGGGTCTTTTTTTTTTCCCAAACCACAGTTGATTACATAATTTTGGCAATGTTTTCAGGCTCTGTAGATTTGCCTCTTTTGTTTGGCATAGTGTATTTCTTGTCAGTAACTGACTCTCAGCCAACACCCGACGACTTTAAGAAGGTTTAAAAGCCCTGTACACAGAATCATACAATAGTTTGAGTTGAATGGAACATTAAACCTCATCTACTTCCAAGCCCTCTGCCTCGGGCTAAGACACATTCCACTAGATCAGGTTTGTACACAAACTACACTTGGCTAAAAATAACATTACTTTCAGTGTTTTCATCAGGACATCTAGATGATGACAAAACTAGATAAATAATTCTTTAATTTTATTGTAAGTAACAACGTTTTTCCACTTAAGGGGGCTTAACAGTAAGGACATTGTTGTCCTGAACAATCTTCATTTTCTTTTTTTCTTTTTTTTTCTTTTTAATGGTAGAAGGGTGAGATGTTGCCCTGAGTCTTGCAGTTCTCAGTGTTTTCTCTTTCTGTAATACTTTCTCACACTTCTTCTGTAAACATGGCCATGGTTTCTTAACAACTATCTATGTTTTCCTAAACTGTATGTGTGTTTATAATTCCAGTATACTGGGTGGAGAAATATGATTGATTGATGCTTTGACCAGTGGAATTAAGAGGTGTTGATTTCTACCTCCAATCCACAGTGATTTGTGAAAACATATAAATAAAGGCAGAGGGTTCTGCCCTCTCTCTCTTTTTGCCCTCTCCGACTGCTGTTTCGGTGTGGTCCTTTATTTGGCTCTCCTTTGGGCTCCTCGGCCTAGTTGGCTGGCCTGACCCGTGCTACAGGACATTATTCATCTGATTTCAACAAATTAATTTCCATTAAGGAGCTCTGCACTGGTAGAAGGAAGTAGGAAGGTAGTAGTAGGAAGATCACATGAATAAAATTTCAGGATAGATTTTGATTCAGTCCCCCACACTCCGTGAGTGCTGGGATAGGTTAAAGGTCCAGCATGAGTTGGAGGAGGCTTGGATTGGGGTGGTAGCTCCTGTCACTGGCTTTTGCTTCCAGCTTACTGCAGGTTATTGGTGCTCCTTGAAAAGCCGTAGTGGAGAAACAAAGCAGCATTGATGATACGCGGATATGTGGTGCCCATTTATGTCCGTTCTCATCACGTGGTGTTTGGAGGCATCTCAGCCTTCCTGGGTTTTTCCAGGCTTGCCTCTCCTCCTGATGGATTGATAATTGTGTGTATATGCAGGTTTCTCAGGTAAGGGCTTATGGTCTTCATGGATTTGGTGAAGAAAAAGGTGGATTTTGAAGAAAAACCTGGATTTTGCAATGTCTTACTGAATCAGCATTTCTGTGTGACTGTTAGGGAGTGTTCTGAACATCCAATGCCCTCTGGACTATTGAAATACTTAAATCACGACTGTGTGCCAGTGACTTGCAGCCATTGGAGATTCAGAGTGAATGTCTGCTTCTGAAAATGGGTAAGTATTTAAAAAGACTGGTTATAATTTTATAATCACCATATTAATTTTGGAGGAGACCTGAGTTTTTGGCCACCACCATGCTGAGACCATTCATGATAAGGTCTCATGCAGCCCAGAAATATTCCAAGGCATTCCAGTGATCAGACTGTACATTGGGTTGGTGGGGAGCCAGACTTGGCCCCTACAGCTGAATTGAGATTGCTGCAAAAAAGTGAAGGCCACAGGTGTGTGATGGAGTTCTGCACCAGAATCTGTGCTTCCAGTGCTGCTAATTTATTTTAACTGGTAACTCTTTGCATAAATGCAGTTCCTGTCCCTCTTTTGATTCCGGGAATCCAAGGTCACTCTTTTTGGGGGGATTGGAAACATGGAATTTATTCATCTTGCCTTTAATGAATATCTAGAGTCAGGTGTTTTAGAAAAAGCCTCTTTACGTTGGTAAAGACAATTAATTTTAAGGTTCACTCCATGAACTGTTTTTCTGCTGACTTCTAACCTATGTACTGCCTTCAGAGCGGGACATTTAGCAACTTGTAAAAATTTAATGAGATTTTTAGGAAACAGCAATTTAGGCATTTTGGAGTCTAGAATTCATCTGATGAGGTTTCTTACCGAAATATTTCTAAAATTTTTGACTAAATTATAAAAATAGCTTTAATTTCTTCCACTTAAACATTACAGTGTGAAAAGGGATAGTTGCTTCTGGGCGCTAATTTATTATGAATATTGAATGGAATAGAAAATTGGTGTTAGGAAATATAAGGGCAAGGCAATGGAAAATATTAGTCAAGAATACAGGAATTATAAATTAAATTGTGCAAAATGTTCACAAAATGGGAAACAACGTCATTCTCTGGTAGGATATTGTTACAGTCTTGAAACGGAGCCCAGGTTTGCTTTGAATGAATAATCAGACAAATTCAGCACATCTTTTAAATTAAAGAAAACTGGTCAACATTCACAAAAGTGCCAGTCACTGTGGTTTTGCATGTTAGACACTGTAAGGTTTTGTAAAGAAAGAAAACAGGAAGCACAGTAACAGAAGGATAAAATTCAAGGGGTTTAAACCATGACAGATCAAAACAGAAACAAATGTCTGCGCAAACCCCCGCAATATGAAACTGCTTTGTTTTTAATGGCTTCATTCCTAACAGATGTTTGAGATGAGCTGATCTTTTGCCAGGAATGTCATTATCACCTATTGCATTATCCAGCTAATTCCAGGCATTTCTTGTCACTGTCTTTTGCATACTTTTCAAACTATATTTTACATGCTGCAGTACCAAATTTCTGCAGTCATTTTTTTTTTAATTTCTTTTTTTTATTTCTGAGTGAGCGTATGGAAATGCTGTCAACAAATAATTGGTGTGTTTGGGCTGGCGGTTTCTCATGGTCTTTTTGGACTACATTAAATCCAAAGTTCTGTGGTAGCCTAAAAGTCCCATGGTAAACATATCAAAAAGAAAAATGTAGAAAATGATAAAGGTTTTTGTCATTTTTCTTTAGGACAGGAAATAGGAAGGGTGTAAGTCTTATTTTCTTATAATTTCCAGTTCATCAAGTATAGAAAATCTTTAAGAGTTGAACGCAGCAAAACTGATGCTTTTTACTCATGTTTTCAGCTGCTGTTGAATAAAAATGCAGTTTTGAATTAGGAGAGAAAATGAAAGCCTATGGTAGGAACTAAGAGGAGTCCTGAATAGTTGGTGTCTGCTTTCTGATTGTTTTGGAAGTGTTCTCTTTACGTGAGAAGTAGCCTAAGCCTGGCAAAAGCATGCTCACACCCTAGGCACCCCCAGAAAGAACCACCAAAATCCCCAGCAAACAAACCAAACAAAACAGCAACAACAACAGCAAAAACAAACAGAAAAGCCCCCCAAAATTTCTTTAAGGTTTTAAAGAAGTGTTTCGTAAACTCTAGGACGTTTCATGGTATGCTTTTCAAAAATTGAGATACTGTTTGCACAAAGGCAGGAAAAGTTATTCTGTAGATGCTAGAGATGAAGGATAAATTCTTTCTTTTCTTTGGCACTGATGTCTATTTATTTTGAAGAAAATGAGCGAATGGCTCTAAGACTCTCGTGCTATGTGCTCTAGAAATTTCCAGAGATGTTCAAAATCCAACCAACAAAGACCTGGAAAACCTACTGCTAACCAGGGTGGTTGGACTGGAAGGTCTCAAGAGGTCCCTTCCAACCTAAAGGATTCTGTGATTCACAATTTAATGGATTACAGACTCTTAAGTTTGCTTTTGTAATTTTTATATTCTTTTGATGTGTCAGCACAAATAAAAAAAAAATACCTGAAATCATGACAAGGAAGTGTTAACAACATGTTAAGAGAAAGAAAAGCTAATGAGTCCTCATTAATGTGTTATGTTAGAAACAGAGGAGCATAAAAGATGAATCAGTTCCCTTCCCTTGAAGTTAATGTATACCCAATGCGGGGAGGGAATGGAGTATTCAAATTGCTATACCAGTAAATCCTACTGGCTCCTGTATTATAAATCTTCTTTTATAGATCTTCAGTACTTGTACCAATAATTCTTGCACAGGAATGCAATAGCTACTGAAAACATTAGTCATCATAACAGAGCACATTAATACTTACGTTAAGTAACTCATCGCTAACACTAAAATAATGTACAAGAAGATCTAGATTTTTTTGCCACAGATCTTGATAACTGAATTTGAGTTTTTGCTTCTGCTTTAAAACCCCAAAGCGCTCAGTTAGCTGAAAACTCTTCAGTGAGACAAAGGTTTCTTGTACTTTTCTGGTTCCAGCTGGAGGCAGAAAGAACAAAAGATGCTGGACTCTTCTAGTGAGGATCTGGATCTTCAGTTCCTGTGGGTAGCTAGTTCACCCAAAATGTGATTACTTTAAAGCAAGATGCCTGTCACTCTTGAATTTCCCCACTTGGGCAGCTTATGAATTATGCATCTTGCATAGTACATTCAATTTTATTCTTAGTTCAGTGTAGAGCTGTGTATAAAGGTTTAGTAGGTACATGGATCTGAAGATCCTTGAGATGTGTTTGAGGGTAGCTCTACAGCTGAAATTGAAGAGAAATTATGGAAAGTGTTCAGAATCAACTGAAAGGAACGAACAAAACGCTCAAATCGTTGGGAGACCACTTAACAGAGGAAAACAGAGATTTAAATTACCCCAAACCTTTCACCTGTGAAACTAAAATTTTATCCCATGTTTTTACGAGTTATTTAAATTCGTGTTAGCATTATGTCCTGCATGTTTAAGCCAGAAACCACTGGTAAGGTAGAAGGACACGTTGGGTGTTTCTACAGCCATTGTATTTCAGCACTCTGGACAGGGATTGGATTCCAGCCCCATGGACAGGCACTGGAGGACACAGAAGCAGCAGGGTCAGGCTCTCTTGTGTGTAAGAACAACTGTGTGTGTCATGCAATGCTGCTGAAGGTTGCAGCCATTGTTTTCCGAGCACAAAGGAGATAATTCCTGTAAGCCTTAGTGAGTTTTATCAGAGGAGATAATTCCTGTAAGTCTTAGTGAGTTATATCAGCTGCTTCTCAGCTCTGCCTATGTCTTTGTGTACTAGCTGGGTATGTGGTAGAAACATGGAATCATAGAGTATTTTGAGTTGGAAGGGACCCACAAGGATCATGGAGTCCAACTCCTGGCCATACACAGGACACCCTGAGTCACACCATGTGCCTGAGAGTGTTCTCCAAACACTTCTTGAACTCACACAGGCTTGGTGCTGTGACCACAGCCCTGGCGATCCTGTCCAGTGCCCAGCCACCTTCTGGGTGAAGAACATTTCCCTGATACCAACCTAAACCTCCTCTGACACAACTTCAGCCACTTCAGATACTCCAGCCACCCTCTGGGTGAAGAACATTTCCCTGATACCAACCTAAACCTCCTCTGACACAACTTCAGCCACTTCAGACACCACTGTGTGCTGCCACTGGTCACCAGAAAGCAGAGATCGGTTTCCGCCCTCTGCTTCTCATCATGAAGAAGTCATAGACGGCAATGAGGTCTCTCCTCAGTCTCCCTTTCTCCAGGAGTAAGATGGTGAGGACTAACTAGATGAGCATGGAAAGGCTGTAGCTATAAATTGCTCCAGAGTCTGGGTCAAGTGCTTGGTGGTACACAAGCACACACAGCCCTACTGTAAACTGTTTGTGCTGGTTTGAAGGTAAACCAGCGGGAGGAATTAACTCCTCATAAACACCTTGTAAGAGATTCCAAGTCAGAACTACAATTTAATAGGAAAATTACAATAGGGACAATAGGACAGAGACACTGACTGAAGCTGAGAGAGTCAGAATAGGACCTGGCACCCTGTTGGGCAGGGTGGTGGTAGAGGTCTGATCAAATGGTGGCTGCAGGCCCCTTGGAGTGATGGATGTGGTCCTGTCGAAGCGGTGATCCTGTGGAAAGGTCTGGTCCTTCTCTGGAGGTCAGTGGTGGGTGTCGAGCTCTTGTCCTCTGGGAATCCAGTGGCAGTGGTTTTGTGGTGTTCCAAGGCTCAGCTGATCTCCAGGCAGGGTTATCTGGTCCCCCCACCCAGGGCAGGGCATTTCACCCAGGGCGGATGTGACTCTGTGAGCCATCCTGTGAGTCCTTGCTGGCCCGTTCGCAGAGATGGCCCCTCAGGGTGGCTGCTGCTTCCCCGGAGGGAGTTATCAGGGCTGAGCCATGGAGAAGGTAGAGAAACACTGCTCCACCCATTTTGGCAGCTCCTCCAAAGGTGATGTAGATGGTGGTAGAATACATACTTTGGTTACACCTTACATTGTAACCCAAGACACTATTGAACCCATTCACAGACTAAACTTTGAGCAATATTGCCTCCCTTGACTTCTCTCTTCCTTTCATATAATACAAATTCCTCCCTTCATCCTGACAAAGCCTGCTGCAATCTAGCTGATGAAATAAGAGAATTTTCTGTGGAGAAGTCCACTGCATTGATGATAGATTCTTAAGTTTGCTTTTATAATTTTTAAAATATTCTTATATAAAGGTGTCCAGTCTAAACTTAACCATTCAGAAAATCTCTTTCCGTTCTGAAAATTAATGTTATATCAAATGAGGGTAGGAATAGTATAGGACTCATTGTAACAGATCATAAAATTCATTCAAGTCTGAAAAAAGCAAGGATCCAAAAATATTCCTTTCTCCTTCTGGCTGTAAGAATAATTCCTCTTCTTGAAATGAAATCTCCACAGATTTATGGTGCTCTCTACTCACTTAATGTGTTTTATCTTGAGGAGACAGCTTCTATTTCTCTGCCGCAGAACTGGAATCTGATGTCATCAACTTCAGCTGGGTATTCGTTATACAGCTCATTGTACAGCAATAGAATTCACCACACAACAAGCTGGTTGTGCACCAAGCAGGGCTTTGAACCAGATGACCTCCTGAGGTCCCCTCCAACTGAATTTATTCTATAATTCTATTTTTACCATCTGTTTTTTCAACTGTCTGTACAAATGAGGACCTTCTGGAAGATGCCAGCCTTCAACCTCCTTTCATGGCCTTTCTAAGAGGCAGAAGGATAATGTGTCTATTCACGCTGTAATCCAAATGAATTATTGAAAATGCTTTGTGCTTCTTCTTATATCCTGCTGTATTTAACTGGTGCCTGTGCCTCGAATTAGGAACCTGCCTTCAACATTAAGTTTCTTTGAGCAGGAATGTGCTTTTTCTTTCTGTCTCTTAAATAACTGCTGATGTTGTCAGGTGGGTGACAGTGTTTTCAGGTGGGCTGGGAGAAAGGAAGCCCAGTTTCCATATAAAGGAGATACGACAAGAAAAAAATGGTGGTTGGGGGAAAAGTTTGTGGGAAAGGTGTGAGATTCACATGAAAAGAGACAATTATGATCAAATTCAGTATTTGAACACATTTTATGGCGTGAAAGTGGTTCTTTGGTATGATCATGATGCAAGGGGAGGTGGAAGGGGAGAAGATGAGAATGATGTAGAGTATGAACTTTAAAGAGTGATTCAGGAAGTCTGTGTCTGCTCTTTGATAGGTTTTTTTGCTTTTTGGTCTGTAACTGACAGCAAAAAGAAAATCAAAAAGGAAAAAAAAGGAAAGAGAAATTGCAAGGGAGTTATTTTGGTTGGTTTCTTCTCGTAACAAAGCTGGAAATCAGTAGGAGTTTTTCTATTAATTTCTGCGAGGAAAGAACTGTCCTAAAGGACTCCTACAAGCACGTTTTTAAACATTTGCGTTGAATGGTAAAAACAAGATCTAAAACTCTACAAATAGTAACTGTCGACTCAGAAGAAGGAATATATCCTAGCGAGACATCTTGTACCATGTGTGAATCTGCCTATTTCTGGCAATTTTGTCATCGCACCCAGACAAATTGTGGTAATAGCCAAATGTAAGAATAATGACTAATACAAAATCTGAAGTGAGCATCCTCTAGGTTTTCCATATGGCTATAAACAGGATTAGATTCCTTCCAGAAATCTCCAAACTAATTGAAATTTTCCTTGAGCTATAGCAACATGCAAAACATTGATTTTTTACTGTACAATAAAATCTGCTGACAGGTCACGTAAAGAAGTAAAGAATCACATTTCTTTATTTATTTATCTTTTTAAAAGTACTCTAATCCAGGTAAGATAATCAGATAAAATTAGTAAGAGTAATGCAAAGCTTTGATAAAAATGTTAAGTAAAATATATGGTAAATTAAAAAAAAAGTTGTTCCTGTAGGAGTACATGATAGAGTAACAAAAACAAATGTGGTGATGGACAGCTTTATAAAATTTGAGCCAATTGTGCAAGAGGTGGACAGTGTGGAAGAGCCCTTTTAAGGAGAGTTACATTTTTATTCAGAACCTCATTTTTCTTATACTCCCAGGAAGCACATGTGACCTGTGAAGTCCCACAAAAGTGGCTGGAGGCTGGGGGGTCAGGAGAAAGAACAGCCCCATTCCTTGCTCTCTGTGTGTCTACATTCTGTTCTGCTCTGCTATGGCCGCAGACGCCACACAAAGTTTCGGTCAGATGTGCTATAAAGTTTTTATCCTCTACACTAGGCTTCTCAAGGCTAGGCAGGGCTGACAAATCTAGCTAAGCAGGAAGGAATCGATGCAGTTATGCCCAATTTCTTTTTTTTTGAATAAATGAGGCACTTTAAAGTACTAATTTGTTAAGCTGAAAGCAATGTACAGCACTATATAGTTTTACTAGTTTTCTAATTTACTTTCATGGAGGCTTCATGAAGCCTTTCATGAAGTCTGTAGGGTTAGGCAAAGAGCAACTTCTTGATGTTCATTTGTTTTATCTTTAGGATTACATGTTGGTACTTTTGACAAATAAAATTTTTAAGTAGCATGTTGTTAAACATGTACAGTAACTCATAAGGTTGGCAGCAGAAAACATTAAATAGGCATTTATTTTTGAATGGCTCAGAGGCGTTTTATTGTAAGAGAATGACAGGCAAATAAAAGGAAAGTTCAAAGGGAGATCTTTCCTTTTAAGAGCTAAAGAAGAGTAAATATCTTAGTAAATCTTAATAGACTTACGGAACTCTGTTGCTTCTGAAGTTAAGCCACTCTAGGAAACCCCTAAGGACATAACATTTTCACTGCTTCCAGCAGCATTCCTCAGAGCTGCTAATCGCACAGGTTGCAGGTTGTTTGGATCATATAAAAATATTCTGAGAGCTTTTATTAGAGACTCTGAGCTGATAGGTGTAGTAATACGTGGGGTAGCTTGGGGGTGAGAGAGGACCTGCCTTCTTCATCTCCTGGTCATTGCACACAAACCAAGGCCTGGCTTTCTGGCTTGGCAGTGACATTGTTGTGTTCTCCTTGCTGCTACTGTACTAGCAGAACACTAAATTAGAAAAAAAGAGTATTGCAAAAAATTCCCATGGAAATCTGTCCCACCTGCACATCTGTCAAAAGAAGGAGTCAAAAAAGTCAGCCAGGAGGTAGAAGATTTGTGTACTGGCTGTTCTCCCTGAGAAACAATGTCCCCAGAAGGTTAAATAGTTCAGACTTCCTCTGCCCAGCCCCACTTTAGGAAGGAAGCACTGTCTGATGCTTTGAGGGGGTACCTATAAAAACGTCTTAAATTATCATGTAGTTTTTAAGATTTTAATTCGATGTAATATATAAATTTAATTTTAAGGTTTAAGAAGGGCTATAAAGACTTCTAGGAAGAACGCAACCTGTTCGATACCAGCTGCTGTATTGCTTTATTCAGTTATTTCACACGAAGCAGCCTGACACGTAAGTGTTGCCACTTTTGTGTTCCATGGAAATTTCCTTAGATAAAGGACTGGAAGTAATGGGAAATCGTTGGTGTAAGTGGAGTTACAAAACTTGCCTCTACTAAATGCTTCCTTCCATTTACTGGTGTCACTTTTATGAAATTGTGATTGCAAATGGAAAATTCAATTGTCTTGGTTAAAAGACACAAAGGAGTTGTAGAGCTCGCTGTTTGTATTTCCCCAGGAAGTAAAGTGAAGGACACATTCAGCTGAGGAACAAAAGGCAAATTAAAGATTATGAAGGGATGTGAAAATAGCTGTTCTCAAAATAGTCTGATGCAGGTATCTCTCTCTTTTCTTTACCTGGTTAGATATGAAGTGGTATCAGTCTTTATTCACAGACTTTTCTAGATGAACCTAAATGCTTTGAAAAGTTTCAGGAAAAAATTGTTTTCAAATTTTCACTTGCATAATGAAAAGGGTGAAATTGAAGCTTTCCATTTGGTATTGTTTTCCAGAAACTATTCATAGCTAGAAAAGCATAAGGAAAAAATGAAACCAAGTATCTTTATATCATGTTTTAACTATATTCATTTAGTTTAAAAATTTATACACTCAACATGTCTTTATTTTATATCAATCATGGATAATCCCAGCACTGTTAAGATCTATGTATTTGAGAGAGAGGATTTTTTAAATGTTGATACCACATAATAGTCTATAAATTTGGTTTATAGATAATTTACTTAATTGCTTTATAGAGTATGTTTTGTTTCTCTTTCCCTGTCTCTAAAATACAAATAAAAGTATATCGCTGTAAACCTCCAGTAAGGATTATTTTATAAAATTTATGAGGGATTTAAAGGTATTCCTGAAGACGTTTTCCAAATTATTTAAGGTTTGTAAAAGTATTTAGAGACAAGAATATGCCAGGCAATAGAGAGATTAGGGTTCTCTTTGTAGAGGGAGACCACAAGGGCTGACTGTAGAAAGTTAACACTTCACTTCTATCCATGACGTGTTTTAAAATATTAATAATTATTTTACCAATAAAAATGAAGAATAAGAGATGACCTATTCTCCCAGGTAGGTGGAAATTGTGAAAGGCAGCTACAAAGTGGTAAAGCTGACATGACACAGAGACTTTGTCCAAATGCTTCCTCTGCCTGATTTACTGAGTTTGCTGTGTTTTGGCCCAGAGCTCATGATATGGCCACACACCTGCAAATAACCCCATAGTGAGCTGCACTCTTTAAATTTACTGTCCTGGAGCTCTCTGAGGCTTTGGAGGGATCTCTGTTTCGCAGCTTGGAAATTACCTCCTTGCAAAATCGTTCGTCTGGTCACGCTAGGAAAGAGCTCCTCCCCTTGTCGTCACTGGTCCCGTTAGGTTAAATAAGGTGTGGTGGGTGTGGTAGATTCCATAGCAGCAAGGCAAATGGTGATGCAGGGAACTGTCCGTTACATCAAGAGAAATGAAAAATAAAAAAATCGCATTTTTAAAACGTTTGGCAGTGTGAATGACTGGGTTGTGCTCGTCCAAATAAATGTCTAAACAGTTTGTTTCCAAGCTATGACTTGTAAACGGAGGCACTGAAGAGCGAGTTACGAGGAGAAAGCATTTTAATATGTATAAGGAAATACCTAAAATCTGGGACTTTTTTAGACAGAAGGAAAGTGAATAAATACATATAAATATATATA
>VYZT01035988.1:0-12756 GCA_013400735.1 Pomatostomus ruficeps | reverse complement strand
CCCTAATATAAAAATAATCCATGCTCAATCCCTAATATAAAACCAAACCCTGGCCATAAAGAAACATTGTGCTAAAATTTAAAGAATATTATTAATATCTGCAGGAATTACGGCGNACATTGTGCTAAAATTTAAAGAATATTATTAATATCTGCAGGAATTACGGCGTGTCTGGGGTGTAATCACGTGTGGTTCCAGGGCTGGAACCCTTTTCACTCACAAATTGATGCTGCTCGGGAGCTGGTGCCAGCGTGCAGGCAGCTGAGGAACCAGGCAGGAACTCTGCTTGGCAAGGAGGAATCCAGATCTTTGCTCCATTGCTGTCAGAGGGTGCCCAGTCCAGGCATTTCCACCCATTTTGCTTCGTGCTGCGTTAGCTCTGAGCTTTGTGCTCTGTCCCCCCCGTGTGTGGGTTATTTTTGGTTCTCACACCGGGCAGAGTTGTTTTTATGAGGTCCTGCACTGGATAAAGGGCTGGTTACCCCTCTCAGCCCGCTCCATGCTGTGTTAGCTCTGAGGTTTGTGCTCTGTCCCCCTGGCATGTGGGTTATTTTTGGTTCTCACACCGGGCAGGGCTGTTTTTATGAGGTCCTGCACTGGATAAAAAGCTAGTTACCCCCCTCAGCCTGCTCCATGCTGCCTTAGTTCTGAGGTTTGTGCCTTAGCTCTGAGATTTGTGAGGTTTGTGCTCTGTCCCCTTGCTGTGAGGGTTATTTTTGGTTCTCACACCAGGCAGAGCTGTTTTTATGAAGTCCTGCACTGGATAAAAGTCTGATTACCCATCTCAGGCTGCTCCACGCCAAGCCTGGCAGAAACCCTGTGGATATCCCAGCCAGCACCAGGCAGTTTGCACCTGAAAGTTCAGCAGGACCCCAGAAATATAAAAGTTTAACTGGCATGAGATGCTCAGAGCAATAATGCAGGTGATGGATGGATGTACAGGTGCGAGGGAGAGCTGGGAGGGAACAGAAATCCAGGCAAAAATTGATCTTTCTGTGCCCTGTGCTATGAGAATCCAGCCCTGCAGCCAAATTGGAGGCAGTTCAGGGCTGCTTTCCACGAGCCAGCTCTCTGTCGGTGCTGGCTGAGGGAGCTGCGGAGGAATTATCGGTGTTGGCTGTGCAGCAGGAACAAAGACAAAGCAAAATTGCGTCTGCAAGCTCTGCCGGGCTCGGCCGTGTGGGACAGCATGGCCTGGCAGCACCAGCCCATCAAACACCTGGAATTGTGCGGCCTCAGGACAGGGACTTCCAGGGTAAAGGAGTGTGGTAACACAGATCCTTTCCCATGGCAATTTTTCTCTTCTTCTTCCTGTGTTTTATAAATAAAGATAAAGTTTAGATGTTATTGAAACGGTCTCTGGAAAACATGGGCAGTTCTAGCCTGGCCAATCGGCCTAGGGGGAGGTTTTGGATTGACCCAATCGGGACGACCTTTGAAAAGTCTATATAAGTTTTATAATTAAATAATAAAGTCAGATTTTCGCCACTCGACCGTCTCGACTTCTTCACTCGGCTAGCGGCTCAACAGCGACAAAGGAGGAGCCTGGTGACCAGGCCAAAGCTGATTTTTCTGAGGAATTTTCGGGATTGATTCGATCCCTTTGGAAGCATTTTCACTGCATGGGGGATAAAAATGATCTCCGGGTGGTTTTGAGTTCTGGATGGGTGTGAGTTCACCGTGGCCGCAGTTGAGGGTGGGTGGAACCTCACAGCTGCATTTTTCTGAGGGAATTTTAGGGATTGTTTCGATCCCTTTGGAAGCATTTTCACTGCATGGGGGATAAAAATGATCTCCGGGTGGTTTTGAGTTCTGGATGGGTGTGAGTTCGCCGTGGCCACGGTTGAGGGTGGGTGGAACCTCACAGCTGCACTCCCCGTTCTGGGAGAGCAGAACTGGTTATGAACAATCCCTGCTGTGCTGGCGGTGCCCAGCTGGGATCACGGTGGGGTTTGGGAGCTGAAAACACCCAGGCTGCAGATGCATCCTGGGATTTCTGCCCATCCCAGGTCTGCTGGCCATTCCCAGGATATTCCTGTCGAAAGAGAAATGCCTCTGCCTCGTAAGAACATCATGAGACTTAAACAGCATTCATGAATTTGTGAGGATTATCTCTGTTTGAAAATTCCAACAGAAAAAAAATCTACGTGTGAATTGCTAAGTCATATAAATCCGTTTAACCGAATTTTAGGCTAAAGTGATACATTTAATATCAACAATGATCCTCAATAGGAAAACACATAAAATATTTGTGAAAGGTATTTATTTTCAGGCTCCATTTGTTTAAGGAGTATTTGGTACAGTGTATGTTGATTCCTGATGGAATGCCAACTCAATCAGTCAGGCACTGAGGGATTGGGGCGGTCCTTAATAAACCCAAAAATCATCGTGGGGCTGTTTTATTCCCTCTCTGTGGGCTTGGGCTCCTGGGATGAAGAGACCTCGTGGTTCTGCACAGCCAGAGGCAGGGATGGTTGTTCTCAGACCCCTCAGTTTGAACAGAGGGATAGGAGGGTAACGATGCTAAAATTGGAAATGCAGCTGTGCCTGGACAGATAACTGTGATTGTCACCCCAGCTTTGGTGGCGGGAGGGGTTTACATCCCCAAAATAATTGGTACAGAGAGCACCCAGGTTTGCAGGGAGAGCAATCCCTGGGAAAGGTGGTGGAAGTTAGGGTTATTAAAGGGCTATTTTAGAGGTATTTTAGGGATATTTTAGGGTTATTTTAGGGGTATTTTAGGGATATTTTAGGGTTATTTTAGGGGTATTTTAGGGATATTTTAGGGTTATTTTAGGGTATTTTAGGGTTATTTTAGGGGAACTGCTGAGGAGTTTGTAGTTTGTGTTCAGCTCTGGGTGTGTCCCTGCTCCCTCAGACCCTGCTCAGTTCCAGAATTCCTGGGCAGGGTAACCAGGCCTGTGGGGACTCGATCCCTCATCATTCCCCCGAGCCTGGGAACGACCCTAACTACACATTCCCTTCTCTATTAAACATTTCTATTCTGGTTTGTCTTTTCTTTTATAGACAAAATGCTCCTGCTCAGAGGGCAGTGCTCAGCAGGCAGGGCCTGGAGCTGCTCCTGGCTGCAGACCCGACGAGGGTGAACGTCCAGCTCTGGCCGTGAATTCCGTGGTGAACCACAGAGATCTGTGCCCAGCCAGCTCCGGCACCCTCGCTGGGATACTCTGGGGGTGTTTCAGGCTGGTTTTCAGATGAAGGTTTTAATCTGTGCCATGAATTCAGCGCCATGGTGCAGCTGCAGGAGGGAAGGCAGGGCGGGAATGAGAAACCAGAGCTGCCTGGTGCTGCTCCATCGCCGTCCATCTCAATGACCCTGCCAGGGGATAAAGTATTTCTCAGAGTGCATTAAGTGGATATAATCTAATCCTTTTTCTTTTTTTTTTTTTGAGGTGTCTGATGTATTTGAAGAAAGATTTTCAATTATGATACCAGCTGTCTGGGGCTGGAGCAGCGGTTGATGTAAATCAGTGTAGCTCTGTTAATTACGGCCTGAATGGAATTTCATTTTAAGTTTGCACCACCCTTTGTACGAGGCAGCGGATCCAGCTGTGAGATAAGTCAGATTCAATCAGACAGCAGGGATGCTGCTTCTCCAGCCCAAGTAAGAAATAAAAATTAAAACTCTGACTCTTCAGCTGGAGTGGAACACAATGGCAGGGATTATGAAGACATTGTGCCTTTCATTATTGTGTTAATATGTATGCAGAAATCAATCAACTTAAACATGATTTACTGTTGTTTTTAGCAAAAGCAGTTAAAGGTCTCCTTTCTTCTGGTAAGCAATGTAAATGAGCAGAATATTAAATCCCGCACTATATCCATTAGGAAATCAAGCAGTTAAACAAGTGTGAGTGGATTAATTCTCCGAGCCGTTTAAAAGCTTTTCCATTAAGTTATTAACTGCACATTAGCAGGGAATAATGCTTAATGAAAAACGCCTTCCAGATCCCAAAATACACAAATCAGCCGAACGGGGGAACGCTGGCATCGCTGCCAAACATTACTGAGCAGCGCACGATTTATAGGGGACCTCATTAACGAAACCGTCCAAAGCCATGCGATCCTTCATGGGTGCCACGAGCCCGGCAAGGTAGAAGGAACAGCTCATTATGGGCTGGTAATGCCAGGGAACCTCGGCAAGGCTCTGCCGTGGGTGAGGGGCTTTTCTGTTGTTTTGGGGTTTTTTCTTCGTGGTTTTCAGGTGGTCTGGGTTTGTTTTATTTTGGTTTTTTGGACAGTCTCCTTTTGAGAAGTGATTGGGTAGATTTGGTGACAGAGCCATCACCACAGAGCCAATCTGCACCTCGTTCATCAACTTTAATCTTCCATTTCGTGTCCTCCATCCACTTCTCCCCTCCACCCTTCCCACTGCAGCAGCTGACAGCAGAAATTGGTGCTTCATGTCCAAATCCCATCCCCGGGTGGAAATGTTGGATGTGCTCCTGGACACGGCTGATTTTTATTTTTTTTTCCCTCGAAGAATTAGGGCATGAAAAAGGATAATGAGTGTTAAGCAAAGTTAAAAACAGATTTAGGGAGAATTAAAAGACAGCAACGTAAGATTAGGCTGAACTCACACTTAGAGGGGATTAAGAGACTTTTATTTGTCCTTTGATCTCGTTTGTGGTGCTGCAAAGATCTTTGGGGTCAGTGGTGAGCAGGATTATCGCCGCTCTGAACGATTCCTGGGATTTGCAGGAATGGATTACACACGGGAAAAAGGTCTCCCATGGCAATGGCACAGACTCCTCACCCTTTCAAACCCAGGAGACAAATCCTGGCGGATTTCACCCACGGGACAGGGCAGAACCTCAGCCTTTGCTGGCCCAGGCTGCTCGGGAGGCGTTCCAGGATCTCCAGAAGGGACTTCTGGGCACGCAGGAGAGCTGAGGACAGAAAGGAGCCATCTCCTCACTCATCTCTCCGCTCTTCTTCTACCTCTGCGCTGATTTTCTTTCTCTTTTTACTTTTTCAAGGACATTCTGAGCCATTTGCCTCATCTGAAGGGTTGCTCCTCGCTCATCTCTCCAGTCTTCTTCTACCTCTGTGCTGATTTTTCTCCTTTTTTTGCTTTTTCAAGGACATTCTGAGCCATTTGCCTCATCTGAAGGGTTGGATTACTAATCACCAATAATGAGCGAAGTCTAGAAAATGCAAATCACAGGAAATACACGAGTAACAGGCATAACCCAACTTCGGGAGGAGCTGGAAAGTTTCCAGATGTCGTGGAATTTTCATGGACACAAAGTTTGGGGGGCAATATTCTGCAGTTTCTCAGGGAGTCAGGAGCTAATTAGCCAAAGTGCTGAGAAAATCCTGATCCCCTGTCTGAGCATTCCCTGCCCTCCATCTCTCGCTGAATCACAGCTTTGAAGAGCTGAGAGGTTGACGTGCGATTCCTTTTTTTTCCCCCCTTCAAATATTTCAATTAAGAAGCACACGGACAGTTAATTTGCCTGCATGTGCTTCACTCTGGATCGTTCCTAGACACTGGAGATTTCAGCTTTCCGCTTCCACGTCCCTCCCGTCCGTCCTGCGAGGATGGAGCTGCTGATTGAAAAGCTGAAAATGCCTGAACTGCAGCAAAATCTGAATTTCAGGTGGTGGCAGGTGGGAACCACAACCTTCAGAGTGTTCCTTGTGCTCAGGGGTTGGCTGACACCTGTTCAACTGTCAGAAAAATGTAAATTCAATCCATTCTCCTGTTAAATTTGAGCAGCTTGGATCAGGTACCTTCCTCTTATCCGCTGTACACATGGGACAGTAAAATGGATTGAGGATGAGTTTGGTGGTGCTCAGGGTTTAAAAACTGGAGTTCCAGAGAGTCAAAATTAGGGGAAATGCCTGGTGGTGACATCACGTGGCAGCTGCATCACAGGGCAGAGCAGGACAAGCTCTCTGATCTCCCGAACTCCACATTTTTCCCTTTTGGGTTTCCAGACGAGTCTGTCCCAACAGCCCAAACCAGGAGAGTTGTGTCCATTCCCCACTCCAGCTCAGGGCCTGCTTCAATCAACTTTGCAATCACCAGATGTTGATTTGCTGCTGGTTTGTTTGTTGGTTTTCAGGTGGTTTGGGTTGGTTTTATTTTGTTTTTTTGGACAGTTTCCTTTTGAAAAGTGACAGGGTAGATTTTGTGCCTGTACAAGTCAGGTTTTGGGGGTGAGTCTCAGCCTCGAACTGCAGAATTTAGAAAAACTGCAGAGTTTAGAAAAAAAACAACTTGTCACTACACTCCAACCACAAAATAAACACGTCAGGCTTACAAAAAGGTCGTTAAGCTTTTCCTGGCTTTGATATTTGAAGTATTTTCCTCTCCCTGCTCCTGCTGGGGAGCGCTGAGCCCGGTGAGGAGCTCCTGAAGCGCCTCCCGTTGTCCCCTCCAGCTCCTGCCACATCTCCTGCTCCACCCTCAGCACCAGGAGGCTGCAAACCCCAGACAGGCTCAGGAAACATCACAAAACTGCCAGAAAATGGCAAAGATTTTATTGCTGCTGACAGTTTATCTGCCAGGCCGGAGATCGGGGCAGTCTCCTGCCAAACACCTCCTTGTTCCTCTCCTCCCGCTGCCCTGTGATGAAGTGGCTGCTCGTGAGGTGTTTTTTTCCCAATTAAAAGCACAAAATCCACTGGAGATTTTAGCGTGTGCTCAGCGCATCAAGTGTGATGGATCTCCAGCTGAGAGCCCCTGAATTCCACCGACAGCAATTGGTCAGGACTCATCCAAGGAAACATCAGCAGCGCGTTCATCCGGAGAGCTTTCGAGAGCCTTCCAGGAGCCCGATCTTTACTCACACCCAGCGCTTGCAGCGCGGCCATAATTACAATGAAAATGCATTTCCTCACAAGGCAGGGGAAAATAAATGTTTTCCTAATGAGGATCTTGTCGTTGGGAAGCTCTTTCTCCTCAGGAATGACAGGAGTGAGCAGTTCCCTTAACGCAGGGAGGCGTTTTTGTCTGTCGAAAATGAGCTTTGCTGACTCCAAGGCACTGAACATGAAGATAAAAGAGCCCCACACTTATTTCTTCCAGTTGAAATGTTGAAATGTTGTATCCTAAGCCCAAAACCAGTCAAAAGGAGTCACCAAGACATTTTTATTTCAGTATTTTTCGATGCTGGGAAGCCAATGGAGCCGTGCAGGAGCAGAGGATCAGACAGTGGGCACTGGAATTTGTTCTCCGTGGTCCCTCTGTCCTTTATTCTGGAAACAGAAAATGTTTCCCACCCAATCTGTTGTGTGGGTTCTCTCATCCTCCTCTGTTCATGGCCAGAAATGTGCATTTGCTCCTTTTACCTCTGTTTGCTGCAAACCCACAGCTTTAAAGAACAATTCTTTGAGCTGCAGTCACAATTCACGCCCTCCCTGCTGGGGAAGATGAAGTGCTTTACTTTTTCAAAGAAATTTTCTACTCTCTTTGCTTTTTGTGTCAAGTGTCTCTTTTGTCCTGAAATACCCATAATTGCTCCTTGCTCTTGTTGCTGAGGTGTTTTTGTTTTCTGATGGGAGCGGTGGAAACTCTAATTGGTTGCACCTTGTGGAGGAAGTGACAGTTCTCGCCCTCCTTTAAGAGATGCCTTTGTCAATTAAAGAATTTTAAATATTTATTTGGGAAGCAGCTCCCAGCCGCTGTTTATTGTGCAAATGCAGCAAGTTCTCTCAGGCACTGGAGTGTCAAGTTATCCCTTTTTCTTAGTTTTTATTCTGTTTTCAAAGAAACTCGGAGCTGGGTGGAAGCTGTGAGTCTGCCCCTGTGAAAACGGGCTGTGGATGGCCTGGGGAGATTTCTGGAGGGTCAGATCATGAAATTCCAAGCGAACAAATGTTTGTTTGCACTAGGAACCAGAAGGGATAAGAAACCTTCTCTGTGTGGTTTGTCTGGGTCAGGTTGTAGATGTTTGCAGGTTGGAAATGGAATAATTCCTCTCACAGATGGAAATGGAATGATCCTCCTTCTNCCTTTCCTTTCTTTTCCTTTCCTTTCCTTTCCTTTCCTTTCCTTTCCTTTCCTTTCCTTTCCTTTCCTTTCCTTTCCTTTCCTTTCCTTTCCTTTCCTTTCCTTTCCTTTCCTTCCCTTTTCCATTATTTTTCTGGTCCCTTTAACTGGAACTCTTCTGTTATTGATAAAACCCCACAAACAGACCCCTCTATTTAACCTTTTTTTCCCCACTTTGACCCTCCTCTGCCCCTAAACTTGGATACCTTTGACTTTATGACCACCCAGCCCTCCAAAATTTGGGCTGCACTCTTCAAAATACCCTAGAAGAGAATCTCAGAGAAGCCAGCGGCCTGGGAAACCCGATAAAAATGCCTCCAATTAATAAACCAACAGCGCTGGGTTTATGATTTCCCTGCAGTTTATCACGGGGGTGCCTTTTGTGCAGCAATTTATTGGGCTCCATTAATAACTCTGCCTGCTGCAGGCTCGTGTTGCCTCTTGGTTGGGGATTATTCATCTTGGGTTTGATCAAAAGCACAGAATATTGAGTCCTATTGTGTTTCGGCTCCTCCATTTCTCACGCTCCTTGTTTCCTTTTCCTCCGACAAGCCGTGCCCATCCATCTCGAAGCGAAATCGTTTCACACCACAAATAAAATCGTAAGTCCCGCAGGGTTTCAGCTGCTGTTGCGGCCGCAATCGCTCACCCTTTCCAGTTGGTGAGCAATCATCATCTAACACCCAACTCCAGGCAGGTTTCCTAGAGAGAAAAAGGAAAAAGCGAAGGGAACTGGTGGCAGGAGGTGTTTCCCTGTAAATCACGAGCGCAGGATGCAGGGCTGGCACTCCTCACCCTGCACCCTCACCCCAGAAAGCCCATCAATCACGGGGACCCTGCAGGGCTCTCCCGAGCCATAAACCATCCCCTGCACTCCCTTGTTCGCAGCTCCTTTGCTGCTTTCTGAACTTCCCCTCGGCATCGATTGGGGTGTAAAACCGAGATGAGCAGCCCCTGGACCTGGGCAGTCGCTGCTGCTGGTGCCTCAAGGGCTGGGTGCTGGAACAAAAGGCTGATACAGCAGAGAATGAAAACATCCTCGTATTTCGGAGCAGGTGATTAGAGCTGGATTATATTTGTAATTCTGCAGCAGAATAAAGCCCAGATCTGTCACGGCAGCGCTTTTAGAGGAGCTAATTCCACGCGGCTTCAAATAATTATGAGCCACATTGATTTAGAGAAAGAATTAAACTGAAAAATCGGAATAATTGGAGGCTGTGTGAGAATCCCTCTCTGGATGCGGTGCAGGAATATTTCCGCCGATGAGAAATTCTCCTACAACAATCAAATATTTTCCTGGAATGGTTTTAATTGTGGCGGATGCTGAACAGCGGGAAATGAAATTGTCACCTTGAATTTGGCAAAGCAGCCCGGGCTGCAGCCTCCGCTCCTGAAGGGGTGGCCAAGGACCCCAGAATTGTTGGTTTTCTGGCAGCCCGAAAACCAGGAAAAGTTCAGAGAAAAGGAAGAAAACTGGAACCGTGTCAGTGGTTAAATGTAGGGGGACAGGGTATTTTATAAGGTTTTATTAAGCAATTTTATTAGTGTGATTATTAACAGTTTGGGGTTTTTTTTAAAAAAACTGTTTGGTTCCTATTTGCATAATTAATCACATATATATAAATATGAACATATATAGTCATTTATTCATTCATTCACTTCTTTATATTAGCTATAATCTAGATATATAATATATAATGTTATATATGTAATCTAGATGTATAGTATATAATACTATATATATGGATAATATAGGAATAAATAAAAGTACATAAAAATAAATATAGAAATATAATAAATCAATAAATATATTTTAAAAATATATAATGTTATATATATAATCTATATATACAATATATAATATTAGATATGTATAATAGAGAACTAACTACAAAAATAAATATATAAATATATAAGTGTACATAATAAATAAAAAATATATAATAATATATGCTAATGAGGCATCCTTATATGGCAAGGGCATCCTTGTATGGAATTGTGGGCGGGGCTATGCAAATGAGCCCTCATTAGAAGGAAATTTCCTTTACAGCAACAAGTGGCTGGAATCAAGAACTGTGCACTGCAGCTCCACATTTAATGGCATTTTATAATATTATTTTTTTTCTAATCAAGTAAAACTACACATCAATTTGCAGAGGATCCCCATACATTTTAGGGGCTGATCAGTGCTGGAGTCCTTTGAGTGTTTGGAGGAGACCCCTGCGTGGATTTCCTGTGTTCCTGCCCCATTCCAAGCTTTAATTTCACTGGGAAACTCATTGGGAATCACCACTGGGAAGGAAAAATTCCCTTTCCAGCAACAAGTGGCTGGAATCAAGAGCTGTGCGCTGCAGCTCCACATTTAATGGCATTAATATTATTTTTTTTCTAATTGAGTAACACTCCACGTCAATTTGAAGGGCATTTCCATACATTCTAGGGGCTGTTTAGTCCTCAGTGTTTTGGAGGAGGTGTTGGAGCCTGCCAGGGATGAAATCCCCCCCAGGAACGTGCTTTTCCCAAGAGATGAGAATGCTGATGGGCTGGAAATACGAGCAGGAATATTTTAATAAAGGAGCTTCTCCTCTCTGTGTGTTGCCCTCCTCCCCTGTTTGCTGCTCTCCAGCACGTGGGGTTGTTCTGGCTGCCTCACCTCACGCAGATATTGGAAGAGACACCCACAGAAGCCCCGGTTTTGCACCATTATGCTGGGAAAACAAACCTGTTCCTATTTCCATATTTATTGTCCAGAAGTGCCAATCAAATGTTACAAAACCCCCGCCGATGGAAATGTCTCCGTGTCCTTGCAGAACTCTGCTGCTGCTGCTAATGAGCGGCCTGGGAAGAATCCACAAACTGGGCCTAATCACTCAAATTTATCAATTTATAAACACTCGGGGATGGGAATTTACCATAAACCTCAAACCTGACCTCAAATCCGCGCCCCGCAGCTGCTGCCGGGCAGTTTTGGGCTGCCCCTCAGAGAGTCTGGGCTGTGATTGACAACCCCTCCTACAAACCTTCAGCACATCTCGGCTTTATTCGGATTTACAACAATTTAAAAATATAATTCAGTGGGATCTTAGGCAGGGAAGGCTGTAGTAATTAATTGCATTTTGTCAGGAAACAATTAGAATTAAATTCCACCCTTTACTGCTCATACTTATAAATGTAGTGACCTTTGCTAAACATCTGCTGCTGGAAGTTTATCCTTGCTGAGAGAGAGAGAGGGAGAAAAACGGAAATTTTCAGTCTGAAATACAAAGTGTGGGGTCACCCTGGCTTCTCCAAATGTCCAGAAGCCATTTCTTTGTTATCATGGGATGGAAACACCAAGAAGTTGCAAAGAAATTGAAATTATTTTCTCTGGACTTGGATATGGAAAATAAGAAATGCAGCCATTGGACATTTTGAGTTATATGTTGTAAATATATGAAAGCTGTTATATATAACTGCAGGATAAATGAATAAAAAAGGTTCATGTTCCACAGAATCACAAAATTATCAAAAATTTGGACTTTCAGGACCATTTATTGCAGCACCACCATAATCAACCCCATTCCCAAGTGCCACGTGAAGAATAATTATTCCTACAACCCTTTTGCCCCGTGAAGGAGAATTCTTTATTTAAAGAATAAACCAAAATTCTGCCCCAAAATGCTGCTCCTGTCCCTGCATGAGAAATGGTGAATTTTGTAAAATGAGCTGAATTTGGGATTATTTCAGCGCAGGGCTGTCACAGCACAGATTGCTCCAGGACTAAACAAACACCAGGAAACCCCGATTTTTTATCCTCTGCAGCTCATTTGGGTGCTGACCCGAGGGTGAGGGTGCTTCTGTCTCATAAACAGCCAAGGATTATCAGGCACGCTGAAAAACACTGATAGCAAAAATGGCTTTTTTTTTAATCCGTGCTTAAATTCTCTGCCTGTAATTCCTGTGACCCAAATGGGTGTGCAGCGGGAAACCTCCGGCAGCTCTGGGCGTGAGATGCTCGTTTCCTTTCCTATTTTTTGGGAAGATTTCACCACCTGCTGCTCTTGTGTCATTAAGAATGTTTATCCAGTGTCTGGGATGAAGTTGTTGGGGTTTTTACCCTGCTTTAATCACCGGTGGCTGCCTGGAACAGCCCTGGCTGGGCTCAGCTCTGCTCTTGGCAGCTGGGAGGGATTCAGGACGACTCCTCTGGGCTCAACTCCTGGCCAAAACCACAGTCAAATATCAGACGATAAAACAGGAAAAATAAAAGCAAAGAGAAATTTCTTTTTTCCCAAAGACTTGAAGAAGAAAACACCACGTGGCCAGCGCCGGGGAAGGCACAGGAAGCCGTTTGGCTGCCTGCAGGGAATTTGGGATGAAAGCCTGGGAACAGGTGAATGTGCTTGGCTGGGGTTTAACACCCCAGTTTAGCAGCAAAAAATTGCTGCTCCCCTGCTGCTTCACAGTGAATTTCTGTTCAATGCCTTTGGTGGGGCATGGATCGCTCATGTTCCATCTCTCAGGTTACCTGGGCTACTTTGGAATTTATTCCTAAAGTACAGGATTAGCTGCCTGGACAACTCAGATGAAAAATTTTTATTTTCCAAATATTTTTAGTGGACAAAACTGGGGATTTGCAGTGGGGAAGCAGCTCCCAAATGTGTGCAGGGGGAGAGAGCTGTGCTGGGAGAGTGAATTCTCAGCACGTGGAGACTTTCCAGTGATGCCTGAAGAACAGAGGCCAGACAGAGTGAAAG
>VYZT01035982.1:2561-19884 GCA_013400735.1 Pomatostomus ruficeps | reverse complement strand
TATTTTATTTTATTTTAATTTAAATTTTATTTTGTTTATCTGTCTTTTTTAACTTTAGCATGAATTTCCCATCTATAATATAAGCATGACAAATCTAAAGCAAAAAAAACCACAATATAAATAATCAAACATATTTTGGAAAATATTTGTATGCATTTTTAATTGCAAAGATTATTCATTTTTCTTAACTTTTACAAATGTACTTTTGGTAAATTTTGTTGAAAACTTGCCTTTTTTTTTTCAAAGAACAATTAGAAAAAGTATACATAAACGTGCTTTAAAAATGTTGAGGCTTTTCAGTAGCAGACTTACAGTAATTCACTCATGTTTTTATTTATTTCCAATACAAGATATATATCGTGTTAGCTGCCTGGTATGGTTGTTTTAGCTGGCACTTGCTTCACTGAGGAGTACTGTTTTGTTAACCTGTGGAAAGTAGTGACCTGTGATTGTGTAAATGTATCTTGCTGTATTGTAATGTATTTTTCTTTTTTAAATTTTTTTATGAGTGACAAATATAGTTGAGGTTATTGCTAGATATCTATGAAAAGAGAGCAGAAATGACTTAACATAAACATTTGTGGCTCACAATACCAATATCTTCCCAGTTCCAAGGTCAAGATTCCTGTATAAGCTCATCCTTACATGATTGCCTTCCAGTGACCTCAGTATATTAAAAAGATGGTTCTTAAGTCTCAAACTCTGAAGCAACACCATTTCTACTAAGGAATAGTTGCAGTTAAGCCACACTGGAAATATAACATTCCTCATCTCAGCCTCACTTTGCACTCCACTGGGAAGAAAAATGGAGCACAATCTATACATATAGAAAAGAATCATTTTTGCTTCGCCATGGCAAAAGCAGTTTACTTCTCACTTGTCTTTAGTAAACTTTGCAGAATCTTGAACTGGGTTGTAACACCCTTAAAAACAGTGTCATGCAAGATATCTAGGAAAAAGACACATCGTAAAAGGAAACATTTATCAACTAAAAAAAACCCCAGAAGCAGAATTCATAACTATGCATGTCTATACACACACTGTCTAAACTGGGGCATGAATGCCATGTTAAAAGACTGTGAAATTAATGTGCTCCCAAAGCGGGAAGGAAATTTGAGAGAAAATGCTGAAGGTAAAATCTTATCAGAATTCTTCTTGACTTAAATAGATCTGCATTTTACATTCATCATGTGCTCAGATTGTACTTTGAAACATATTTCAGATGTTATGCTAAAGATATGCTTAGCTTGCCATGTTTCAGTTAGGGAGGATTTCAATCATAGTCCCTGACCTTTTTCCTCTTCAAACCAAAATGACCTCTGTAATTGGTTTAGTCTTTTACATTACACTGACTACATTTTTCCTGTTCAGTTGTGGCAGAGTGGAAAATTCCTTCTCACTTCATGTCTTTCTTCTGCTCCAAGAGAATAAAATACAAAGCATGATAGCATTAACTACTCTTTGACAAAATGCACATCAGGAAGGAAAGAAGTTACAAAAAGCTGAAACTGGTGGAAACCAAAAGTCAGTCTCCGTGTAATGTTGAGGTTATGTTGCTGCATTCTCCGATACCCATTTTTTCCTTACTCATAAGTAACAAATTGGTATTAAAATTTCTAACTGCAGTGAGATTTTAGACAACAACTATGGCATGGTTTACTGAAAACAGGTCAATCTCTTGTATGTCATACAAATGAGTTTATTGATGTCAGAATTGCATCTCCCATGGTGGCTTTCTAAGAGCTGATCTTGCTTCCATTGCGCAAGAACAGGATAGAGAGAGAAAAGCAAAAGTGACTCGCAGTTCAGTGATGTAATTTCAAGACATAGTCTGGTGTGTGTTTGCCGCTGCATCCAGAAGAAAGCTTGATAGCAAAGATGATACAAATGCACTCGAAATAAAGGAAAACAGATTTTTACCAAAGCACACACTTTTGACTGATTTAAGAAACTGTTGTCAGATCTTGTAGAAGAACAAATATCTAGGACTTCTAACACCTCACAGAGCTGTAGGTTAGTTACAGTCCTGCTCTCCAGCTGCTGTGCTTTCGCCAGTGCCGTAACCATAATTTTTCAGGCTAATCTATCAGCTGCCTTCGGCAAGCATACATTTCTTTTGCATAATTAAAATCAATCAGAGGAGAAACATTTCAAAATAAACAAT
Source organism: Pomatostomus ruficeps (assembly GCA_013400735.1). NCBI lineage: Eukaryota > Metazoa > Chordata > Aves > Passeriformes > Timaliidae > Pomatostomus > Pomatostomus ruficeps. The sequence continues at coordinate 17,720 of VYZT01035982.1, read as the reverse complement.
GCATTTTCCCCTTCCTATCAGTATAAATCAGGCTTAACACAACTAAGGTCAATATAGTTGTAGTTGCAAAAGGATTGATGTCCATGAAAGGATGGTGACGTCCTTATATTGATTTGTCTACTGGATGATAAAGTATAGATCCCTCATCTCTGGAGTTGATTCAGTTAGTGAGTAGTATAAAACTGATCTTGACTAATATATTTGATCTTCAGATTTAATTGAAGAATGGTAAGGTGATTCATGAAACATTTCTTTTAATCATGATTATTAAAATATCTGAGGTAAATTTGGGTAGAATTTTAAACTTGGAAGAGATATGGTGCATTTCTTCTTCAAGGGAAAAGTCTGAAATTCACTCCTCTAAGTAATCAGTATAATGATACTTATGCTAGGAATTCTAACTTCTTTCTCTTCTGAAAAAAGACTCCCAGCTCTCTGTGATATTTTATGCTGTACCTCCATAAACAGTGATTTAAGCCAGAATTCTGTCTCTAAATTCCTGCCATGAGTATTTGGTGTTTCCTATAATTCATGTCCTAATATTTATTCAGAAGCACTTTTGCGTACAGAGGTTTTAAGAAATGAAGTATATGATATCCAGCCATTTTGGCTCATTTAGATTTATTCAGCAAATATTCTGTCAGTCTTTTTATTTATTGGAGGCTGATTATTTCTCTTATGCTGGAAGTACATTAGGGTGATCTTGCTAAAATCAAATACTAAAAAAATCAACCTCTGTGACACTTAGCTGTATATTATAATTAAGGAAATCTGAATTTGTGAGTCTAATTTGGCTTGACAAAATATGTTTTTTTGTTTAATTGGAAAGAAAGAAATAAAGTATCTTTCTTGGTAGGTTTTGTCCATTTAACAAACATTAATAACCTCTAAACTGGTAATTATACAGAAAAATCTGGGTCCATAGTGTACACTTCCTCACACGAAAGAGATCCCACCCTTTTTTCAACTAATTTATCTGGCCAATTTGACGGTGCATGCCACTTTAATAATTGCAAGGCATTAAGTAATGCTTTGGGGAGTCAAAAACTGTTGTAAATTATTTAACAGGGGATATTACTGGGACATCAATTAAAGTTAATCCAGCAAGCTGAAGGGCAATTTAAAAATGGTCTAATTGACACTCACCCTGCAGTGTCACAGTTTTTCAGTTTAGACTAACTATCCATTTATTACTCAACAAAGTGCAGAAGAGGTTTAGTAATTCAAAATGTAATTAGTTTTCACAGAGAACAAAGGAGGAGGAAGAACTGGGGAAGGTTTAGCATACACATGCTAATGTGTTGTCCTCTGTGTATGCAGATGCACAGCTTAGCATGGCTTGATGCCAGAAAGCTCACAGCCCTTGCATTAATGTGTTAATAAATATTTATGTTTTCATATATTAGACCATATTCCAAGGTAAATATAATTTATTTTGTTTGTGATAGAAATGTACTCCTTCTGCTGAAAATAAGAAATTTTAAAAGCTGTGCCTAAAAATTAGAGTTGTTTCCAGACAGCTTTTCATGGAACCATTTGGACTCTGAATTTTTCTTCCATTTTTTTCTAGATTGCTAATAATCTTGCACCAGATACTACAGTTCTTCAAGGTATGGATTATTCTGGGATTTCCTTTGATGTTCTCACTAAGGAAAATAACTTTTTTTCTTCCCAGTAATATCTGGAATGCAGTCACTTATAATGCCTGGGATATTGCATGTACACAACACGTACATTTTCAGTCCTTTAGGGCTGAGAGGTTAGTGGAGTGATTCCTGAGTAAAAAGTTCATGTATTTGAAGATTGAAAGTCTTTCAACCCATGAGAATAATTTTTCTTGAGACGTTTCTAGTTTACATACATTTGGACCTTTTTAATGGCCCAGGTCAGTACATTAGAGGACAGTTAAAGTTTTTTGGTTTTCACTGTAATAGTCCAAAGGACTGTTAATCAATAACTTCTTTATCTATATTTTAACAACTTAGAGCTGCATTTCTGGTCAGGCTGTGACAAAAGCTGGTTATGCAGCTGCAGCATTAGTTTTGTTTCTAGAAAATTGCTTCAACTTCCTACTCTAACAAAATTAGGAAGAGTTTGTTATTCAATTCTTTATGTAATGAGGAATGGTATAATCAGCTGAATCAGTAAAAAATAAATACAGAGTCATAAAATAATTTATGTTGGAAAAGACCCCTAAGACCATCAATTTCAAGAGTAAACCCAGCACTGCCAAGTCCACTCCTATAAAATGTCCCTGAATGCATATCCACGCATCTTTTAATTACCTACAAGGGTGGTGACTCCATCAAGATTGTTCTAGAGCATGATAACCCTTTTGGTGAAGAAATTTTTCCTAATATCCAATCTAAAACTTCCCTGGCACAGCTTGAGGCCATTTTCTCTCATTCTGCCGCTTCTTACCTGGGAGGAGACACAAACCCTCACCTCACTACAACCTCCTTTAAGGCAGTTGTAGAAAGCAATAAGCTCTTCCTTCAGCCACCTTTCCTCCAGGCTAAGCCACCCCAGCTCCCTCAGCCACTTCTCAGTGCTTTGTTCCAGACCCTTTCCCAGATTCATTGCCCTTCCCTGGTCATGTTTCAACACCTCAATACTTTTCTTGCAGCATGGGACCCAAAACTGAACACAGGATTTGAGATGTGGCCTCACCATTGCTGAGTACAGGTGGAAAATTTCTTCCCTAGTCCTGCTGATCACAATATTTCTGATACAAGCCAGGATGTCCTTTGCCTTCTTGATCCCCTGGGCACACACAGGCTTGTGTTCAGCCACCATCAAACAGCACCCCTAGGCTCTTTTCTGCTGGGCAGCTTTCCAGCCACTCTGCCCCAGCCTGTAGCACTGCCTGGGGCTGCTGTGACCCCAGGGCAGGACCCGGCACTTGGCCTTGTTGAGCCTCATACGATTGGTCTCAGCCCATCAACTCAGCCTGTCCAATTCCCTCTGCAGAACCTTCCTACCCTCCAGCAGATCAACACTCCCACCCAACTTGTGTCATCTGAAAACTGACTGTGGGTCAATCTAGTCATCTAGCTCATTGGTAAAGATAATAACCAGGTATCTTCAGTTTTCTTGCACAACATCTGGCAAAAAAAATCTCTTAAATGCCTACTTGTATGGATCAATGTTGGTATTCTTTAAGAGTCAAGTTTCAGGAACATTATTCTTCCATTGTTTCTTTTCTTTAAATTACTGCTTTTAATGTTTATCTTTCCCTTACTGTCTTTTTACCTTACAAGCATAGTCTCAGATTGAAATGGATTCCTACAAATGATGTTGCTATACTTGATTCAAAATTATATTTTAAGATGAAAACGTATAAACCATTTAGTATAAACATTAGATAGAACCTTTTTTCTCCATGTGCATTTACTCCATTGACAGGCTCATTCCTCTGAAAATTCCTTGAGCAGAATCTACCCAGAGGTTTCTTTGTACAACTGAAATGCATTTCGTCAGTCCACAGAGAGGCAGTTTGCCATTTGCTGAGGAGCAGAGGTTTCTTTCTGCACTTTGAACTTGAAAGGTCAAATCACAGAGGGAGAAGAAAATGAGAACTATCCTGGCTAGGAGGGGCAGATTTCATGAGTACTGTTTTTCTTTTTAAATGTGAGAACTAGAAAAAGACATTCATAGAACCTGAGGCATCAGTGAAAGTGACCTGAAAAATGGAGGAGACAAAATAAGTTATGGGATGCCAACAGTGTGAGATGTACATTGTTCTTTGAGTGGCTACCTGACACAAGTTATTTATGAATGAAATATTGACAGGCAGAGTTCATGGAGAAATAGATCTCAGAAATAAAAACACACCAAGGAGTGATGACAGAAGTCAGAAAAGGTTTCTAACACAATAGAAAGATGAGTTATTTGTCCAATCTCTGCTCTTAGAATTTACTGAGAGTCTAGAGGGCAAACTCTTAAAAAAGGGTGATGTGCTGATGAATGTGGCCACATGAATAAGTCAGGAAGAGAAAAGAGGCAAATCAAAAGGAAAAATGTTACGAAAGAAGAGGAAAGAGAGACTACCCTAAAGAGTGGGGAAAACTCGTCAATCAGAAAGCGGAGTGCTATGGAGCAAGAATAAATTAGTTAGACCCATGGGAATATGATGACAGTAATAGCAGGATGTGAAAGAAAAGGGGAAGATAACCAGGAGGTTTCCAAAAAGTCAATTCAGATTTTTCTCATGCCTGAGAATATTAGAAGGACTTACATCAACCCTGTGAAATGTCGCTATAATTAATGATTTTTCTTTTAAGAATAATCACTAAGGATTTACCTGGAAGCCTGAGAAACACAAAGTGTTGGCCACCCCAATAAGCTACGGAAAATATAGAATTCATGTTGGAAATATAGTTGCTAAATGGAATTGCTCACATGGGTTATGAGTCTCGTTTGAAATTAATGAAAGAGCAGTCATGAACACAGCATAAGGTATTTCACAGAAGGGACTAAACATTAGTTCAATAAATAGGATAAAAGAGCATACTGATTAAATAAATGACTCATAGAAACCAAACAAACAAGCAGACACACCCCAAAGAAGCCATGATATAATAATCCAAGCTTGATACAGGTCAAATTCTTTTGAGAAAGAGGTTAAAAATGTTAGGGTAAGGTTATATAAAGATTCTATTAAAAGGCTGCAGAGTCAGATCAGGATATGAACAGAGATCCTTTGATATTGTCAGGCTTTTCTAGGAAGAAAAAAATGAGACAAAACTGACTAATGTAAAAATCATATAACTCCATTCAATGCTCTTTAATGTAAAATTTAGAGGGTTTTTTCCTGTCAGTGAGTAAAAAGGGATTGCTTTTTCAGACTTTGTTTTAGTAGGCATATTGTAGAAAAACTGGGGGAAAAAGGAGTTTTAGAAAATTATGGGAAGACCATGAGCTCTTTGTATTAAATATGGGGACAGACAAAAATAGACTTATCAAAAAAGCCATCTTCAATTTATAACCTTTACACTTTCTATTTGATTATGATGTTCTGGCATCAAAGATCTTATATAAAGAGGATAAAAATTATCAGAATGATTTCTTCTGAACTATGCTTTTTTTAAAAAAAATGGAACCTTGAAATCATTCATACTTCAGATCTAAAACCTCTTTTTTAGCCAAAAGGATTATATTTGCCATAAAAAAATTAAATACAGGTAATCATTCAAAGCTGAAGTAATGAACTATTCTCTGGGAAAAAGAAATATGCAATAATTCTAAAAAAATATTTATATCAAGCTTTTCTTGACACACATCATGAACCCTTAAGTAATCTAGATATATGAAATTGTTATATTCTATTAACAACATTAAATTAAATGACGAACATGGATGAAACTCTTATGGGTTGGTATTTAGTCTGTAGCCATAATAAGGTTTTAGATTAAGCATTTAGGAAAATAGAAAAAGATGGAAAGGAAAGCCTGAATAAAGCATTTCTCCTTCCTTCAAGAATAGGAACTGTATATCATAAAGTCAATCAGATAAAAATCTCAAAAAGAGTGAAAATGAATAAGTGAGACTTTAAAAGAGACAGAGAGAGAAGGAAAGCCAGAATGGAAGAGAGAGGGAAGGAAGGAAGGAAGGAAGGAAGGAAGGAAGGAAGGAAGGAAGGAAGGAAGGAAGGAAGGAAGGAAGGAAGGAAATAAAAAGAGAGGAAGAAAAAAACCAGGAAAATGAAAGGAAGAGGAGAAGAAAGCTACTCAGTAGAGGAAAACAGCTTTAAGATGGGTACAACTGCACTTCATTCTACTAACCACTGACATTATGCTTCATTTATGATCTTTTGACACATTCCTGAAAACCTGTTCAGTGGGAAACTGTCTTCATAAATCTGTTATCTACTGCCTGTGATGTTTAATGTGTTATATTGGAAAATAAGAAAAAAGAATCAGCAAGTCAAGCCCCAGCTTACAATAAAACAGTGATTTCTGAGCTTTCAGTGAAAATGTGACTGTATTCACCTTAAGGAAAGTATCCATGTTGGTGAATGCTGGCTTACCTTGCAGCAGTTTTCAGCCAGGAATATGCAGGACAGGATGACTAAGCAGCAAAACACTTGCCATTATCACAGTTTCCACACAACTCTGAGGCATCTATATTTCATTACAAAGCCTCTGTTGGTGTTTAGATTCCACGAAGGAGGTCAGTGTCTAGAAGTCCATGCAGAGCCCCCTCACAAGGACTGAATGTGGGACCTTAGATTTTTTTCCACTTGTTGACCAGAGCATTAGTTTTGTGTTTTGGTGGGGGAGGCTGCAGAGGAGGGTGACATGAGAAGTTGCCAGAAGATTTCCCTATGTCCAATAGAGCCAATGCTAGCCAGCTCCAACATGGACACACCACTAATCAAGGTCAAGCCCATCAGAAACTGTGGTAACACATCTGGAATAATGTAGTTAAGAAGGAAGAAAAAAATATGCAACTGTAAGAGCAGCAGAGAAGTGAGAATGTCTGAGACAAACAGCTCTGCAGACACCAAGGGCAGTGAAGGAGCTGCTCCAGGCATGGGAGCAGAGTTTCCTCTGCAGTCCATGGTGCAGACCGTGGTGTGCCATCTGTGCCCCTGCAGCCCCTGAAGGACCATGGTGGAGCAGAGATTCACCTGCAGCCCAGGGAGGAGCCCAGTGCAGAAGAATGCTCCCACAGGAAGCTGTGGCACTGTGGGAAGCTCACACTGGAGCAGGGACCTGGCAGGACCTGTGGGCCCATGGAGAGAGGAGCCCATGCTGGAGTAGGTTTGTTGGCAGGACTTGTGACCCCACAGGGAGCCCACTTTGGAGCAATCCTCTCCTGAAGGACTAAACCCCCGGGGAAGGACCCATGCTCGAGCAGTTAATGAAGAATTTCAGCCCATCGGAAGGACTCATGTTGAAGAAGATCATGAAGGACTGTCTCTCATGGGAGGACTCCTANACGTATTTAAGAAGGAAAGAATAAAAAGTTATTGTGCAGATATAATTGTGACCCCACAGGGAGCCCACTTTGGAGCAATCCTCTCCTGAAGGACTAAACCCCCGGGGAAGGACCCATGCTCGAGCAGTTCATGAAGAATTTCAGCCCATCGGAAGGACTCATGTTGAAGAAGATCATGAAGGACTGTCTCTCATGGGAGGACTCCTACATTGGAGCAGTAGAAGATACTTTCAGCAACTTTAATATGTTCATATTTTTTTTAAAATATGCTAAAATAGTAATCCTTTATCAATTATGTAACTCATAAAAATGACTGGTGCTTAGGTTTTTTTTTTTTCACTGTCATACATTTATTTATTTTCTTGCTCATGAAACACCAATATTATTTGTATTATAGAAGAATTACTATTGCTTGTGATCCTTATGAATGGACTGCGTGGAATGTTTGCTGGACCACATGGTCTGTGTTCTTTCTGTGTTTAAGAGCAACAGCTTTGTTATGCAATCTCTTATTTTGGCTACATATATTTTTTTACAAATTATGTAAACTATAACATCCAACATTAGAAAAGTATGATCCTAATATTTTATTTTAAGATGTTGCTATTTGTGTTGTGGAATTTGGGGGCTGGGGAGGGGAGGGCAAAGACTTTGCCTTTGATGTTTCCTTTTTTCTCACTTTTACACATTTAAATGGCATCAGATTTTGTAATAGTTAGAAGTAAGGATTATCTTCACTGTGAATGGCTTTTGTGCCCTTTCATTTGATTGGCTCATACGGAAATCACCAAGAGGTTGCAGTGAATCACTCTGACTCATTACCTTGAAGTAATAGGTTAGACTTTTTGCTATTTCATCTGGCTGCAAATGTGATTTGAAAATTTTTATATTGTCTTCAAAACATGAATTCACAGAAGGATGAAACCAGAATAAAAGTCCTTTTTCTAAGTGCAGCTAATATTGTCTTCAACAAAATTAAGACTGGGGGGGCTTCAGCCTTGGTTTCTTTGGATTTTTTGTGGTTTTGTTGTTTTTGTTGTTTTTTTTCTTTTTTAATTTGAGAGAAAGATTTTTCTACTGGCAAGTACTACCATCAAAATAAAGAACCTAAGCATGAAACTGACACTTCTCTGTTCTATTTTTACTGCTCTTATAGGATTTGTTATGTAGTATTTGGCATAAGAGGTCCATCATGCTTTAATTTTCCATCTGTGAAAAGGAAATTATGTGCTATAATATTGTTTGCTATAAAAGTGTATTTTGCTGTTAATGGTTTTAGCAGAAATAGTTAATTGCAAGTAACCTAGCAATTATAGAAGTTAAAACTCCAGTCTGGAGGATCTCTGGATTTCATCCTCTGTGTGTGTGAGTGTCTGTCTGTGTGTAATTTTTAGCATTTATTTGTAAATTAGATATGAAAGCTTAACATCCACATCAAATTAAAACATCTGGCCCTAAAGAGATCATATTAGTGTGTTAAAGCAGCAGTAGAGCTGGAATTAAAACCCAAGTTTTTTTTCTTCTTTGAACTTCAGACATAAGAAAGTGAGGAGAGGTTTTCATATGAGCCATTCCTCCAGTTAATATATTAAATGAATGAGAGTTAACTTCATGCTTTGAACACAATATATGTAATTTAACAAACGAAAATTATTAGTTTATGTGATTTTCCTTCATTTATAATTTCATGACATGTATAACCACTCACCTTTAAAGGAGATTCAATTTTTTTTTACCAGTTATTTTATTCATTAAGGAAACTGCAGTGTACTTGCAGTATACTTAACTTTTGTTTTATTCAGAGTACATTTAAACTATAGTGTACTTAATGTAGGATAATTGTTTCTAAATCCAATTCAGAATAAAAGTATTCCTTGAGGTTTGAGAACTAATAGCATTTCGAAATTTATAATAATTAGTGCTGCTTAATGTGCAACTTTTAGACATATCTAACTTATTTTGGAAGATGTTTGACTGAAATCTTACAGAAGTGAATTCCACAGATGTGGAATCCCCGAATATAAGGGGCTAATGTGTATGTCTCAAACACTGATAGCTGGATGGCTGTGGAGACAACCAAGGATTGTAGGCAATAACTAACACACCAGATTCCAGGTGAAGTGTAAAATTTACTAATAAAACTTTGTAAATTTTTTTAAAATCCTCTGACTTTTGCAGATCCTCTGACTTTCTTTCAACCATGTGCATGTATTATGAATCTTCGATGTTGTCTTTCCATTAAGGGTAGGTTGTGACACACAGGTTAAATATACCATGCATTACATATAAAAGCATTGCATTTATTGTTATTTAATTCCCAGCTTCTTTTATGCTGAGACTATCAAAGTGAAAGAATATTACTCAAATTGCTTTCAAGTATCAGTACTAGAACACTGACAGGGTGTACTAGAAGTTTTTTAAACAACCTGATTTTTAAACACTTAAGTTTGCTTGCTTAGTTGACAATCAACAGAATTGAAGAGGTGGTTTGATAGCAAATGATTTTTCCTGCTGAAAATGTTACAAACTCCATGGGTGGTCTCATGGGCCTTTCAGATCAAAGCAGTGCAAATGGTATAGAAGAAAATTTATATAAAATGTGGTAGCCAAAGTGACAGAAGCAGGAATGAACTAAAATAAATCTGTAGGGGAGAAAAGTAGAACAAAATTAGGCAGAAATCTTGTCTGTCCCAATGGAACTAGAGACTTGGCTCTTTTTTATATAAATTGATACCTGGAAAAAATGAGAGAGGTTTTACTGCAAGTGATTCTCACCGGAAGACTGAACATATACTCAGATAATGAGATTTTCTTACCAGAAGTGCTGTAGATGAGTCGATCATAAAGTCTTCATATGAACAAATGGAGAAAACAGAAAGCATAAGAGCTGTGTAAGTGCAAAGACATATTTTTGGTGAGGGAATAATATTACAGAGTTGTTACAAGACTATATATTTACTATAGGAAAGATATGCAGCACTTAAAAAATCAGATGATTTAAGAAAATCAATTTATACTTTCCTTTTAATCTCTGTCATATAGATTTCTTAGAAAATCCTTTAAAATTTCTTAAGATACTAAATATCTTGTTACCTGTGACTTAGGGATGTTGCATACCTGCAGGCACAGAGTGGTCAAATATTTCTGTGGAATAAGCTTGAATAAAAAAACACATTCCCAGGAGACTGGTCAACGCTCTAAACATCATGCTGTCAGTAGTGTATGTTGTATGCTTTCAAGATGACTCTTTTCTTCTCATACTTAAAATTTCTTTCTGCACCTGTTAGCCTTCTGAATAAATGCTTAGCTGAACCTGATCGATTCCTGCAAACCTTCTGCTTTGATAAATCATCATTTCCCTCCCGAAACCTTTCCTTCAGAGTTCCTTAGGTGCACATAATGAGGTGTACTGAAAAACATGTATTGATCGAAATATGATGTGTAGCCCAATAAGGACTAAAATTTCCCCGCAGTATTTTCTACACAGAAATAACCAGACCTCCAACACTCCTGCCACAGCAGTATGAGTTTTATTCTGAATCAGGATAGATAGTGGCAATAAAATAAGCCACAGCCCTGTGACATGCGCAAACATGCCAAACAGACAACTTCCAGACAATCAAATGCATTCTCACTTCTGAAATGTCAGATAACATCCTGTGTTGTCTCACACATGAAAAATCGGAGTAGTAAGACAGTGTGACGTAGTTCTCTGAACAGGAGATTATAAGGAAAGGTGTGAAGATACAGTGAATAAAACAGAAATTACCTTTTCCCGTTGTTTTCCACAGACTTCAGATTCTGATTCACAGCAGATTTACAGTGAAATGGTGACTTTACAGTATCTCTAGCCCATATAAACCAGACCTTTAAATATTTTTATTTGCAATTACTTAAGTGACACCCTGCAGCTGAGTATTTTGTAATGCAGCAATTCCAAGAAGATTATTTAATGTCATGCAAATTGATAGGCTATTTCCAAGGCTTTTATGAGAGAATAATATCTCTAAAGCAGACATGAGAAAAAAGCAATGCTACCAGGTCAGGTTGATGTGATGCCTTGCATTCAATTTTAGGCGATGTGTTGCAGTACTGATAATAAAGCTTGCTGTGGAGGAAGAGATAAGTCTACATTGGTTATGTTTGGAGCAATGCTTGTCTAATATATTGACATAAAAAAAATTTCAGACCAAAAAGACAGAGGATTGATTCAGGCTTTTCATTTTCCATGGGTTCAATAGTTATTTCTATGTAAATGGAGGGAGCAAAATGCAACTTTTTTTGGGTTGGCATTGTTTGGATTTTTAATCAGAAAGCATATATGTTTGCAGATTATACTTAGACTTGCATTTTGAAGCAAAAAAACCCCTTTTCACAATAAAATCAGTACAATAATGTAACGTCTTCATTATCATTTGGCATTCAGAAATCTATTCATTTGCATCCCTTATTGAGATACACACTCATCTTTGCTATTTTAAAGTGTTAATTGCTGGTAATTGCTTAATTGAGCATAACTCTTAAACATGACATTCTGTGGTCATCAACTACAAATATGGAACAAAATAACTTCCCCAGGGACACTGTTACTTGTTGGGAGTTCAGGAATAATATATGAAAAGGTGGAAAAACGTCTAAGGCAAAGGCAAAAGAATTCATATTTCTATGCTTATGCCCAATGCATTTTTCCTAAATAATCTACTACTTGATCAAATCTAATGAACTATTTCTGTGTCTGAGCTCCATATTTGCAACATCTCTACAACTACGAAAATTAAAAATTCATCTAAAAGGAATGAATTTTGTTTCTCAGTGATGAGAGAGAAGTAATTTAAAATAAACAGGTTTTGAGGGCCTTGGCATCCATAATTCACTCACATGACTGCAGCTTTAATTTCAGATTAATTTTCTACACTGCCAGGTGGCCATACTGTCTGCATCTTATTCTTCAGGAAGTGATTTGAAAAGTAAATGAACTCAAATTCCAGGTAGAATGAAATAAGAATAGTTACCTCTGTTGTGCAGAATAGATTAAGAAAGCAAGATATTTGTCTTTCTGTGAAATAATATGCAAGGGGAATAAGGTCACACTTAAATGGATTTGGATTGGTTTACTGTGTCCTGAGGTTTATTGACTTAATTCTGTTTCCCACTATCTTTGAATGTATCTATGAAATAAACAAGAGGATTTCAGAGTACTAAAAAAAAAGTTGCCTTTTTTCTTTATTTCTGTTGTTCTTGGCTTTGCTGATAAAAGTGAGCCAACAAGGAAAGTTCCCTTACCTTTTTAAAACAAGAAATTGGACTCACAAACAGGACAAAGGACAAAGGACACATTGTTTCCAGCACAATCCAGTGTTTCTGTTCTGCCTCAGGCTGCAGGGAAGTCCTACAGGCTACAGTAGAAGTTATGAAAGTATGCTCTTACCTCTTAATATGTTTGTTTCAAAAAGGAAGGTCAAGACTCAAAGAGGTGAACGGTTCCGTAGACTACAACCACAAGATCAAGAGAACAGTGCTGAAGTAAATGAAAGAAAATAAAAAATGGAGTATTATTTTCAAGAACTTGGAGAATTCTTTCCTTTAGTCTGATTTTTTATTAACAGCTTCTGCTAGATGTAGAATAACAATAACTGAACTTTGCAAGTGCATATGCTAATGTTTGACATTTCTGAAAGAGTCTGAAAGCCGAATTATTCTGAATTTATTTTGTCTGGCTAATCCAGTGCTAGACAAGTCTACTCTACACAGGCAGATACTGCAGCTATTTTCAAATAATGCTGACGCATTTTGAAACACCCTCAAGAAACTGGAACAGTAGATACCCTTCCACTACTTTTAAGCATAGAGATTATTATGGGAATAAATCATAATCCCCTCCTGTTTATTTATAACAAAAAGTGAAGATTTTTTGCCTTTTTGGTCAACTCCTTGCTGAGAAAGAGAGGGAGCTCTAAACAGCTTGGAAAACAGATTGTCTTCCTTTTTGTTTATCATTTCTTATAATCAAAAATAGCAGTAATGCATCTTCAACCTGGATAATACCAGCTCAGGGACTTTAATCTTCTTAGGTTAATTTGCATGATGATCCATATGGACCATAACAACCTTTCATTTTCTTTTTTTTCATCTGCTGTTGTTTTTATGAATAATAATTAAAAAAAAAAAAAGAAGAAACTAGTTTTCCTTAAATAATATTCAGCTATTTCCCTGGAGATATAAAGTGCATGAGACAAAACTGGAAGGAAAGGAAATACTGTGTTCTCTTAGCTATTAAATTTATTGTGATGTTTCAGTATGTTATGATCGTATCTCAGAGTTGTCTAATTAAGGACCTTCTCTCCCTCCCTCCTGCCAAGTCTACAAAAAGAATAGATCATTTGAATTTCTCCTCTGGGTAAAATAGTGTCATCGATCTTAAAACAAGATTTTCATAAGCTTTTCAGTTTAAACATTAGCATACTCTTTTTAAGGAGTCTTTCTACTCTGGCACAGAAAGAAAATAAGACTGAATTTGCCTCAGTAAGGCCAGTTTTTTACCCAAGCTGAGTGAGAAATTAGCACTTGAATAGCAGAGAGAAAGAACAGTTACTTCTGCCTTCCCTGTTTAACTTGGAAAAATTTGAGCTTATCTATGTCAATTAAGAAATCCTGTGTGTTTATGTTATCTCCTTCCAATAAGATTCTTTTGCTTGACACATGAGGTCCATTGTTCTGTCTAACTGGAAATTCACCACATTCCAGGGGAGAATTAAAAAATGCATTTATCAAAGTAAAGAAAAGTGATGAGAAGGTTTTGATCTCTTTTGTAACCAACCCCTACTTTAAAATAATCTTGTTGCCCTGATGAAGTATACCAGACAGGTTAAACTGGACTCAGAATCTGAACTACTCCATTACCAAGAGTTACTAGAGAGTTTTAGAAGAGCAAGTCAGAACCTGTGACAAGCGAGGAGTGTCATCAGTCTCTCCTGCCCCAGAAAACGTGAAAGTAGAATATTCTATTGTGAGAGAAAGTCATGAGGTTAATAGATCTAATTTCCATCTAGTTTCCACCACTGTTCTGATTACTGCTGTTGGCTATGCTGCATACAACTTTATTCTGAATCTGTGCTGATGTATTAAACCACTTTGTCACATGGGAGGACAGGAACAAAGAACACATGTGTACAAGTTGCTTTTTAAAATTTTAATTAACTTAAGCTATCAGTGTTGTAAGAATTAGTATTTTACTTATTCCTTAGTTTCAGTAGCAAAATATGGTCAATGATGAATCAAAAAGAGATGCTCTGAGAAAAACCTTACGGCAGATATGCAGTGGTGTTGGTGAAACATGGTGTCATTAAAGGTGGAAGGAATTCTGCTCTGTAGTCTTAATTTGTTCACATTTTGTAGAGTCTGAAACTGATTTTTTATACTTTATTGTTTTTTCCTTCACATTTTTGCCACGAGTTGTTTTTCATATACTGTTTTAGCTTTGTTTTCCCTGAATCCTACTTTATCTGGCTGTAAAGGTTCAGAAGATGTTTTTGGTGTTTTGTGCTGGACCTCTGGTGTCCCTCTGGTGTCATCTTGTCTATACTCTCAAGGTCTCTGCTACCAGCCCATGCTTGTGTTCCCTGCTACAGTTGCAATGGGTGCTAATCTTTTAATTTTTGAGTTTCATACAATGATGCAGTGCCTTGGAAATGTTGCATTCTTCACACTTGACACTTGTGCCTTACTAGGGTTTCTTCTTTCAAACTGTTTAACTCCATCTGCAATGCACACAGTTTCTTAGAGGTGAGCATGTTCTATTCTCACAGAAGACAGATCACTTCCTTATCCAGTAGGCCTTAGCTGGCCTGTGGTCTGGCCATCTATTTGGCCAAATATTTAGCTAAACTATATTGCACATTATGACCAAGCATATCAAACTGGCTAACTGTTAACTACACTAGTAAAAGTCTGTATGAGTGAGAGGCTGGGGGCAGAAATCCTTTTGTTTGATTTTTTTTTTTCCAACAGATGATTTGTTCATACTGAATAAGTGTATCCTGATGCCTGTTTGCTATGGTCTAACTTTTAATTAAATATTTCCCCAGGATATATCCTTGCTGTCAGGGTAGGACATGCATTTACTGAGTATGTATGATATGTAAATTAACTTTCTGATACTGTGAACAATTTTTTTTTTAGTACAGAGAAGGATAGCAATAGCTATATGACTAATGCATT
>VYZT01035980.1:191214-203440 GCA_013400735.1 Pomatostomus ruficeps | reverse complement strand
GGACGCGGCGGTGTCCGGGGGTCCCACCCGGCTCCGGGGGGGTTCGAGCCCCAAAGTGTCCGGTCAGGGTCGGGAGGGGGCACAGGGCAGCCGCTCCGCTGGGGTCGGGAGCCGGGACCGCTCCGCGCTGTCCCCGTCCCTCTCTCCGCGCTGTCCCCATCCCCGTCTCCACGCTGTCCCCGTCCCTGTCNCCCGTCCCTCTCTCCGCGCTGTCCCCGTCCCTGTCTCCACGCTGTCCCCGTCCCTCTCTCCGCGCTGTCCCCGTCCCTGTCTCCGCGCTGTCCCCGTCCCTCTCTCCGCGCTGTCCCCATCCCTGTCTCCACGCTGTCCCCGTCCCTGTCTCCGCGCTGTCCCCGTCCCCTCTCCCCGTGCCGTCCCTGTCTCCCCCCCGAGCGCTCCTCCTCCTCCTCTTTGCGGGTGGAGGGAGGTGGTTTCAACTCCAGCTCATCCCTGGAGTTTGCCAGAGCTGGGAGATCCCGGCGCTCGCTTTCGTGTCGGGCTTAGAAACGAGGGGAAATCGCAGCGAGACCTATTTGCAAGCATCTGCCGTCTGCTCTTGACGTGGTTTCTCGTGTTCGGTTGGAATAAAGTGTGTTGTGAAACGAGATTCATCTCCTGTTAGAGTGGGGATTTTGTGGACGTGCCTGTTTCAAGCGTGAGTTCCCGCTGCCTGATTCAATCTTTCCATTCTTTTCACTTAGACAGCGCTCCGAAGCCTTTATTTTGGCTTTGGTATTGAAAGAGGCGAGACTTACTAATTAAAGAGCAGAATAAGTAATAATTTTATTAAATATTGTTAAGTCTACCTTACCTTTTTGCATTTGGAATGTCCTTAAACTGAGGCTTTAACTGGTGGGTTAAACTGAGAGCTCAGCTTCTGAATCATTTCATCTGCTTCTGCCCAAACTTTTCAACTCTATCTTGGTTACAAATCATTTGAGAATAGAAAGTAATGTCTGGCTTAGAAAGAAGAAAAAAATCAGTCTCAAAATACCAACCTTAAGCTCCTGGGCTTCCCTCTCCGCCTCTGCTGTTTCACTTTTCGGTCTGAGTTTGCTTCAGCCAGGTTAGCATCAGTTCAGCCTCAGGTTTTATTTTAAAGTGCCACGTTTAGTGGAAGGCAGTCGGTGCAAGGGGAGGCATTTTGGGAGGCTCTTTCATGGTTACCTCGTTCAAGACGTGTTGAATCAACCTCTGACTGTGTCTGCTGAGAGAGTTTGGGGTGCACAGTTTGATTTCTGGCTGGCTGGAGTCAGGTGAGGCAAAACCCCCAAGGCAGGACCTTGTAGGACTTTGTAGGACCAGCCTGTGGGGTGTTGGATACGTGAAAATCTTAGTTCATGCTTTAAAAAAACCCCAACACATCCAGCTGGGTCTTTACCTCTGAGTGTCACTGTCCCAAGGAATGGGAGATTATTGGAATTTTGTGAGACGTGTTGCATTTGCCTTGGGATTACACAGCAGTGAGCAGGCTCTGGGGGTTTGTTGTTTAAAGCCGTCGGAGTTCGTGTTCTCAAAGCTGTTCCCAGAACTGTGAGGTTTGGAACTGCTCATCTGTTTAATCGGAATCTGGGTTCTCAGGTAACAACAGGATCTTGGCCTGAAGGCTGAGAGCGCAGACAGAAGGGGTTGACAGCTGGAATTTCTTTGTCCCTGCTTGTTTCCTTCGAAACAGGAGTGATCCGAGTGTGCTTGGGGCTGGGGGTAGGAGCATCCCTGCCCCAGAGGAGAGGCAGAGCCAGGTCCCTCACAGGGACTCCCACAGACAGTCCCTGCTTTGCATCTCCCCGCCGAGCCATTTGCATCTCATGAATTCCTCTCACAGGAGCGTGGCCCTGTCCTGGGGCCCCGTGTGCCAGCTGTGTTCCCGGGGAAGAGTCTGATGCAGAGGGAAACCTACAGCACCTGGAGAGGGGGTGAGACCTGCAGGCAGCACACTGGGGCCGTGGCCAGCAGCAGCTCCTTCTCCTTTAGCATCAGAGCTTTCCTCTCAGACAGTTTTGTAGGATTGCCGTATAAATTTGTAGGGTTGCCATATAAATTTGCAGGATTGCTGTGTAAATTTGTAGATTTAGCCTATAAATGGAGGCCCCTCCTTCATCAAGGGACTTGGCACCACACAGAGCCCCCGCAGCCGGGCTGGGAGGGAGGGATAGGGTCACCCATGCCAAGACTTAAGGCTGAGTGTGGGAGGCTGTGAGAGAGTCGCTGTTAAATCCTGTGTTAGGTGTGTCAAGGCACATCAGAAATGCACTTTCTGTGTCCATTTGTGTGTGTAAACAGATCAGACCCATCCCTGGCAGTGTCCAAGGCCAGGCTGGACAGGGCTTGGAGCAGCCTGGGACAGTGGAAGGTGTCCCTGCCATGGCAGGGGTGGACCAAGGTGGGATTTCGGGTCCATTCCAACCCGATTTGTTCTGGGATTCTGTAATCACTGAGCAGCCAGTGCCTCTGCTGCCGTCCTGCGTCCTGGCTTTTGCGGGGAAGTCCTCCAGCTGAGAGTATTCCCTGCCACTAAAAGCCACTTTCTGCCGCGAAACAACTTCGGGGCTGCCACGAGCGCAGCTCCACGGCGGCGGAATAGACGGCGCCAGTCATTGTCTTTAAATAGTCCCCGGTTTGTAACACCTCGGAGCACCGGCAGCTGCCACGGTTAATCACGGCGTGTTTCCCCTGCTAATGCGGGCCCGTAAACAGAGCTGCTTGCGCGGATCGCAGCCCGATTCCCCCGCTCGCTCGCAGCCCTTCCCGAGCTAAAAGCGGAGTCTGGGCGCGCTGCTGATTCAACAGGCGGATCCCGCCCGCTCGGCTCCTCCGCCGGAGTTTCTGCTGGAGGCTGCCGGGTTATATTTAACCCGAGCTCTCCCTCCTTCGCTGCCTCCCTCGGAACAAATGCCAGCGCAGTGCAGGGCTGGAGCCCGGCCAGCGGGAGCCCAGCGTGCCGGGGCTCGCCCGGGCTCGGGGCTTGGGATCCGCTGGGAGCCGGCGCTGCCGGTGTTCGACGCGCAGAGAAGGTTTCTCTCCGCAATCTCTGCTTTGAGACGGGTTGTTTTGTCTTATTTGGACTGGCAGGTCTTTATTCCTTTGTCCAAACACCCACAAATCCAGCTTATTGTCTGGGAACGTGCCGGCTTTCCCACGTCGGGACGTGTCTGTCCAAGCAGCTTATGGAGAAATTCTCCACAAATTCATAAATAGGTGGCAAAACCTCCCTTCAGCACAAACCACACACCCCTTCACTCGCTGAGCAAAGAGGAATCCAAGTAGTTTATGGACTAATTATCCATAAATTCATAAATAAATGGCAAAACCTTCCTTGAGCACAAACCTTAACTCCCTGAGCAAAGAGGAGTTCTTTTGTGCAGGGCACTTCCTAGAGTCACTTTTCTTAGCACACAGAGCACAGAGGAAATTATTTCAGGGTCTATTGTGTATTAATACACAAATTCTTTTCATTTGGGGAGGGAAAGCAGAAAAAACAAATTCACCTTCAGCTTTGGGTGATATTTTATGAGAGATGGCAATGTCTGCATTTCAGAAATTATTTCAGGACACGTTGATAAATTATCTCCAGGTTGGGGGGAAAGGAGAAAAAACAAATCCACCTTCAGTTTTGGGTGATTTTTTATGAAAGATGGCAATTTCTGGGAAAGTTTAAAGGTTGTTAATTCAGCTGAGTTGGTAAAACAACACGCAGTTATGTCTAGACATGTGATTTCATGTCAATGAGTGAGAAAGTCTGCCTCTCCCCACAGTATTCCTGCTGGCTTCTGTCACCGCAGGGCTTAGGCTGTGTCTGCCCAGCAATAACGTCACAAGGTGAATTTTAAATAATTGCAACAGAGGCAAGAAGTTTCCCAAACAGAGCTTTAGAAACTGTTTTGGTTTCTTGATCTGATCATAAAACCACAGATTCCCAGGATATCCTGACCGGGAAGGGCCCCCCAGGGATCATCAGCCCAGCCCCTGGCCCTGCACAGACCCCCCAACAACCCCACCCTGGGCATCCCTGGCAGCGCTGTCCAAACGCTCCTGCAGCTCTGGCAGCCTCGGGGCCGGGACCATTCCCTGGGGAGCCTGGGCAGTGCCCAGCACCCTCGGGGGGAAGAACCTTTCCCTGAGATCCATCCCAAGCCCTGGCACAACTTCACATCATTCCCTTGGGTGTTTCCCGATGTTCCACAGGAGTGAAGAGCTGTGGTAATCACAGGTGAAGGCTTTTGACAAGTCATTTAAAGGCAATTAATAAGTTTGCTTTTTTTCTGAGTTAGATTTCTATTCAGAATTTGTTTTTCTGATCTTAATAAATGCCAGAGAAGTCTCAGCCTTGTACAAATGTGTCGTGGGAGGAAGCTTTGCAAGAGGTTAATGACTGAACATTGCACTCCAAGGAACAGGTCACAGAATGTTACACCAGTAATGACTTTTATATAAAGAATATGCAAACAAAAATCAGATGCTTTGTTTTCTTGTCCCAAATCTGAAAGAAATCCTCAGTGTTTTCAGCAAGAAGCTGACAGAAGTAATAATTATATTGACTGCAGAGATATTCCTCCCTGGTGCTGCATTTAGCTCACTGGTGCATAGTCCCACCATCCAGGTTCCACAGATCTTTTTTTTGTGTGAGAGGGCTTTTCTTTGCCTTCATGTGCAGAAAGTCTGGATGTGTGTGAGGACAAACACCAGCAGGTACCTGTGCACGGGCTCGGAGGAGGAGCAGCTCGAGCCACGTGCCTGTCTCCTGTGGCAGGGGCACTCCAGGCTCTGCCTCCTTCAGGGCATCTCTAATCCCTACAAAGTCTCATCCTGGCAAAGGAAACGTGGGACATCAGCAGGAGCAAAGCAGAGGTTCAGGGCTTGGCACTGCGTAGCAGCATCCCTGAGCCGGGAGCTGGAGTGGCAGGATGAGGGGGAATGGGATAAAACTGAAAGAGGGGAAATTTAGGTTTGATAAGGGATGAAATTCTCCGCTGTCAGGAGGGTGAGCCACAGGTTTCCCAGAGCAGCTGTGGCTGCCCCTGGATCCCTGGCAGTGTCCAAGGCCAGGCTGGACGGGGCTGGGAGCACCTGGGATGGTGGAAGGGGTCTCTGCCATGGCAGGGGGTGGAACGAGATGAGATCACGATTCCACGTTTGCACATAAAATTGTATTTTCCCATCCCTTCTAGAGAAGAGGTTTCTGGATTTCCTTCTCTCCCAAGCAGCTTTGGAGTGCACATTTCCCCTTTCCCATCAGGAACTGACCCTGTGCTCCAAACTCAAACATCCCATTGGCAGGCGTGTTGTGGGTGAATCCTTGTGGCCTCCACCCATCAGGAGGGAATCCAGCTGTGAAGAGGGACGGTTCTGCCTCCAAGGCTGAGTTTTGGAAGTGCCCCACTCGTTTGGAAGCACGAGGATGAAATCAGTGCTGAGTCTGTGCAGGAAGGCACCAGGAATTCAGGAATTTGCCTGGGATTACGTGGCTGGTGGATCTTGGAGGTTAACACGAGGCAAAGGGTCCCGCTGAATGGAGCCTGTGATTAAGGGAGCCTCTTCTGGAGGTGTCACTGGTTAAGAGTGACAAGAAACATCAGGGGAAGAGGGGAGAAGGCGGGGGTGGAGTGATTACAGGCGAACAACCTCAGCAGAATTAGCGATTTCCTCAACCACCACCTGGTTAGTCATTGTCAGACTGTATCAGCTTAAGATCCCATTGCCACCATGACAACCCTGGAACCGTTCTGGAGAATTTCTGGCGTAACACACAGCTGATTAAACATTCACCCTGCTCAGGGAATTATATCAGTTATCCTCCTTCTTCTGACCTCTGGTGTCTGGGAGTCCTGGAGGCTTCAGATAAAGCAGCCTCACACTGACAGGTCACAGCCCTTCCCTTGCCCTTGTGCAGCTGAGCAGGGACAGAGTGGGACACTTGACAAGGACTTTTGCTGCCCTAAGACAGTGATTAGAGAAACCAGGGCACTGAGCACTGAATTTTTATTATTATCGTATTTAATCACACAGCAGCACAGTGATGGCCTCAATGCGATGCTGGTGGAAGTTACTGTGTTCCCTTGGTTTGGGAAGGTTATTTATGATGGATGAGTGTCTTCTGGAATGGACCTGAGCAGCTGGTGGTGCTTTTGCCCAGAGCATTTCCCGTGTTTTCAGTGCTGATGGAGGGAGCATCAACTCATGTGGAAGGGAATGGTTTCAAACTGAAAGAGAGGAGGTGTAAATTAGATATTGGGAAGGAATTGTTCCCTGCGAGGGTGGTGAGGATGTGGCACAGGGTGCCCAGAGAAGCTGTGGCTTCCTGGAAGTGCTCCAGGCCAGGCTGGATGGGGCTGGGAGCAACCTGGGACAGTGGGAGGTGGCAGGAGGGAGAACGGGATGAGCTCTAAGATCCTTTAGAACCTAAACCATTCTGGGATTCTTTTTCTATTTCCTGCTTGGCTTCCTCCAAGATCTGACCCTGAGCTGAGCTGATGCTTGATGAGGTGTGGGTTGGCTTAGTGCTGATGGTACCTAGGACAGGTTCAGTTACTGGCTGGTAATGCACAGTTTCACAATTAGATGATTTATTACTTATCCCTTACTCGGTGTATGAACGAGGCTGCTTAGCACGGCACAGGCACCCCGAATGCAGTGGCATTCCTCCCTCCGTCACCTCATGACCACGGTGGGACAGGGTCTCACCAGTGTCCCCGTGTCCAGGACAGAACTGGGTCTCCACCTGGACAAGGCCGGGCCTTGCTGGGGACTGTGGGGAAAGCTCTCGGACCTTCCAGAGCACTGGGAGTGCTGGTTCCCACTGCTGCCGGGCCTGGCCAGCCCTGCGGGGGTACAAACCCGGGCAAGGGGCTGAGGAGCGGCTGAGGGCACTTGGCTCGTTCAGCCCCAGCAGAGGAGACTGAGGTGAGGCTCCTCGGGGGCTGCAGCTCCTCCCGAGGGGAGGCGGAGGGGCCGGGGCTGAGCTCTGCTCTGGGCCAGGGACAGGAGCCCAGGGAACGGCTGGAGCTGTGCCAGGGCTTGGGATGGATCTCAGGGAAAGGTTCTTCCCCCCGAGGGTGCTGGGCACTGCCCAGGCTCCCCAGGGAATGGTCCCGGCCCCGAGGCTGCCAGAGCTGCAGGAGCGTTTGGACAGCGCTGCCAGGGATGCCCAGGGTGGGGTTGTTGGGGGGGCTGGGCAGGGCCAGGGGCTGGGCTGACGATCCCTGGGGGTCATCTCCCACTCAGGATATTCTGGGATTCCGTGAGCCCAGGCTGGAGCAGGGGATATGTGGTGAGGCGGACAATGCCCCTTCCCTGTGCAGCTCCTGGGAAACAAGGCCTGGAAACGAGGGTGGGATCTGCACAGAGCTGGATATTCCCGGCAGCTCAGCCAGCTCGGGGGCCTTTCTGACCAACAGTTTTGTATTTTCTGTCACCCAGCCTGTGCTGGTGTTCGGGCAGCAGAGGGAGGTTGTGCAGAGCCTCTGATAAGCTGGGAGGAAGCAGGGAGGGAGATAAGCCCGGGCTCCCGTGTGCTGGGGGTGCTGCTGCGGCGCTCTCACCTCGCTGCTCTGTGCAAGGATGTCTCTCTCCTCCTTCCCTGAGCTGTCTGGGATGGTCCAAGCTCAAAAACAACTCAAAATCCACCTCAGGGCTGAGAAATGTGGGCGGAGATGGGAATAAGTGCACACGTACTGGTTCAGACTAATTTATCTTCAGTCCTTGCATTTAAACAATTTCTTGTGCTGTCCAAACCCTTCCCCCCAAAGGAGATGAAATGCAGATCTTCTCAAATATTCATGACCTTAAATGACCAATCATGGGAGGAAATTTTCCTTTAATAGGGACAAATAATAAGAGAAATAATGGCTCCTGGTCACCAGGCTGATCTTCAGAGCTTCCTTCTTCCTAGCAAATATTTATTCTCCTTAGTGTGACAGATGTGCACCATTGTTAGAAGAGTTCCACCTGCCAGGAAGGTGAAATTTCCTTCACAGAATATTTATTCAAGCCCCTTGATGAACCTGGGGCTGCCTGCAGGCTGCCCAGCCCACATAGCTGCTTGCACTCAGAATGCAGATTTTTCTGTCTGAATCACCTCCCCTCGAAGCAGAAATGCAAAGTTCACCCTCACATT
Source organism: Pomatostomus ruficeps (assembly GCA_013400735.1). Lineage (NCBI taxonomy): Eukaryota > Metazoa > Chordata > Aves > Passeriformes > Timaliidae > Pomatostomus > Pomatostomus ruficeps. Next base: position 195,327 of record VYZT01035980.1, on the reverse strand, counting down.
TTAGGCACCTCCTCTTTCACACTGACCTGGCACTGCTGTGACCTGAGCTGGGCTTGCAAAAGCAAAGATGATGCTACTCCTGGCTTAGCTTAGAGATCTGTTGGGGGTCCACGTTTTCCTTTTGGAATAGCATTTGTGGGAAAATCTGGGAGTTTCCATAAGGTCACTCCCAACATCATGACTGGGACAGGTTTTTCAGAGCAGCTGTGGCTGCCCCTGGATCCCTGGAAGTGTCCAAGGCCAGCTTGGACAGGGCTTGGAGTACCCTGGGACGGTGGAAGGAGATGGAATGGAATGGAATGAGCAGGTCCCTTCCCACCCAAACCAGGATTCCAGGATTTTATGATGCTCTGAGTATTCCCTGGCAGGCAGGAAGCACTCAGAAGGGTAGAACTGCTGCTTGTTGTGCTAATAAATGGACTTATTTAAATTTCAGAGCATTGTCTTGTGTGCTGCCACCATTAGAGATAATTGTGGTAGGTGAGGAGTTGTAAACCAGATAATTCGTGTTTTAAATGGGACTGGAGCAGCAAAAGTGCTTTTTGATTTCTGCCACTGCTGTTTTCTCCAGCTTCATTCCTCCCAAGGTAGATGCTGCTCAGAATGCAACAATCTTAAAAAAGCAACAACAACAAACAAGAAAAATCTCAAACAAAACAAAACAAAAAAACCCCCAAAACACAAATAAAAACCTCACAAAACCCCAACTTGGTTTTAGGTAAAAAATGCAGTAATTTTTTGGTAACGATCAGTAAACTCTGTGTTCCCAGAGGTTTATACCTGGCTACTGAAATTTGGACTCAGTTCATCATTTAATCTTGCTGAGGTGGAGGCACTAAGTAGAAAGAGCTTCTTTTAGTCTCATTATCTAATATCAGTTTAAAACCATGAATTTTTGAGCTGTTCCAGTGCCAGGAACCCTAAGAGGCTCCCGATAACCCCTTCTCCTGGCTGGGGCAGGCTCTGCTCCGTGCCCCAAAGTGCTCTCAGCAGTTCCATGGGAGAGGCAGAGCAAAGATCGTCTCATGCCAAGGACGGGGGTTAATTATTTGATTATTTAATTATTTAATTATCCTGTGCTGTTTCATCCCTCACAGAGAGCTCCTCTGCATCCAGGACATTCCAGGGCGGCTGCATCAGCCTGGGCTGCTGGGATGGGCTGTGGGCACAGCCAGGGCTGTTTGGGAAGAGCCCTGGGAGTGAGGAACCCTGGGGCCGTCCCAGTTACATAATCCCAAAAATTGGGGATCAGCCCCGTGGACAGGGACCTGCTGGAGCCACCGGGATGCTCCAGGGCTGGAGCCCCTCTGCTCTGCAGCCAGGCTGGGAGAGCTGGGGGTGCTCCCCTGGAGAGGAGAAGGCTCCAGAGAGAGCTCGAAGCCCCTTGCAGGGCCTAAAGGGGCTCCAGGAGAGCTGGAGAGGGACTGGGGACAAGGGCTGGAGGGACAGGACACAGGGAATGGCTTCCCACTGCCAGAGGGCAGCGATGGATGGGATATTGGGCAGGAATTGTTGGGTGTGAGGGTGGGGAGGCCCTGGCCCAGGGTGCCCAGAGCAGCTGTGGCTGCCCCTGGATCCCTGGCAGTGCCCAAGGCCAGGCTGGCCGGGGCTGGGAGCAGCCTGGGACAGTGGGAGGTGTCCCTGCCATGGCCAGGTGGTCTCCAAGGTCCCTTCCAACCCAAACCATTCCATGATTCTGTGATCAGAGCCGAGCCAGGGAGTGGATTGCAGGGCGAGTCTCTCTGTGGCCCAGTTTGTCCTTTTCTGCCCCTTTTCATGGATGAAATCTGTCACAAAAATACAATCCACCCTGTCAGGCTCCCTGACTGCTGCCCCATGGGGAAAGATGCTTTGTCTTTAGCCCCACAGGTTCCTCACAGGCTTTGGCTTTGTGAAAATCAAAATCACCACTTCCTTGCTGGGGACTCAAAGGAGACATTTTCATATCAAAACATCTGAGGGTGTGTCTGGCACAAGAGAAGCTTTGGGTTTGCAGGCCCCAGGGCTGCAGCTGTGTCAATGTCTGGGATTTGGGTTATTTTCGAGATATTTATAGACACTTGTGTATAAAATACACCTGTGTACATACATCTACGGACACATGGTGAGAGAGTGTATTTCCAGTTGTGATCAATGCAGTTCCAAGGGTGTTTATTCCGCATTTCTGATGCTCCTCTTTGCCTCTGCGGGGTTTCTGTGCTACCTGAGACTCCCCGGTGCCAGGAGTGCCCCGCACTCAGGCCTGTGCTCTGAGGCATTCATTGATCTCTGATCTCACAGGGCCCATCTTTTCCTGATCCACAATCCACATCCACTGGCACTTCAGATGTGTTTGGGAAACGCTGCTTTATTTGCTCTGTGCTTTCATTTCCATTTTCCATTAGGAAATAATTCAATCCTTACCTTTTTTTTTTTTTCCCCCCAGAAGCCAGAAAGTTAAGATGAGCAAACTCATAGGGATTAATATTTGTAAAGTGCTTTGAAAAGCCTCAGGTGATCGTTGCTTTTCTCACCGATAAAACAAGGCACACATTTTCTGGGGATGCTGTCATCATTGCTCTGCTTCCATTTGCGGGGGAGGAATTTTTTTTATTTTTCTGCTTGGTGCCCTCCTGGAGTACTTTGTGCAGAGGCACTGAGGGAATCCCAGAACGGTTTGGTTGGAAGGGACCTCCTGGCTTCTCTCTGCTCCCTGAAAAATCCCCCAGGAAAAGCCCCTGCCCAGAGGATTTTCCTCCCCCCCGTTTGCTGGGAGTGCGGATCCTGCAGGGCCTGAGCTGCTGGAGATGCAGAGATGCTGCTCAGAGCTGTGTTTTGGTGCTGAAAGAATCGAGAAAGGGGAAACAGCCAACAGACCCCTGGAGAAATGGTTTAATTAGAGAAATTTGGGGAAAAGAGTGGTTGGGGCATTTCTTGCTGAAGTGACTCCACTATCACTCTTCAGGCTGTCCACAATCTGAACAAACACAAAGCTAGAATGCTCTAAAAAGGGAATTTCGGAACAAAAATGAACTGCAGATGAGCAAAACTCTGTTGTTCCACATTGCTCTGTTTGCAGGAGCCAGTGAAACTCAGGATATTTCCCTCTTTGCGCATTTAAAAAGTCACTTTCTATCAGGGGTTAAATTCCTCCAGCTGTGTTCTAACCTCGTGTCCTTAAAACCCAAGCTTTTTTCTTCACTGCCACCAAAAAATTAATACATCATACACTGCAATTCTAATTCACTTTCCCCTAAGAATTACCTAATACCTTGGTGATGAGTCTCTTCTTAGTAATCATTAAGGAATTTCTGTGCTAACTTTTCATTTTGGCAGCCACCTTCTGGAACTTGTATTGTGATGTTTGAGCAGCGAAATGTTCCTCACAATGAACATTTTGAATGCATCCTCCTGATTTCTTTAAAATACGAGGACTGAGTGATGTGATTAGCCAGAACATCGTGCGGTGTTCTGCTGGGGGAAAGTGAATTGTCTGTGGCTGAATTTCCACTTTACACTTTGGGGTTATAACCACCCTAGCACAGCAGGGAATTGGAAGATGGTGAGAACTGACAGCCTGTGGCCACTCTGCAGTGGTTTTCATACCTTTTTCTTTCTCAGGTTTATAACAATTTTACTAATTTTATAATAATTTTTCTGCATCAGAAAGTTACTCTATGAGTTGAGCTGCTGCCTGTTCCCTGGAAAAATGATTTCCCCCAAGTCAGGAGCCTTGCTGACTGGCTAGAGGATGTAGGCAATAATAAGGTCCAGAAATGTAGTAACACCAAGTTTTAATTTTAAAAGTCTGCCCCTCTGTCCAGCTGAGCTGGGCGCAGCGAGCTGTGTTCATCCTTGGAGGGTTCTGAGTGCTGCAAGCCTGGCTGGGAGGCAAAATCACCCCTGGGGATGCCATTCTGAGTTTATGACAACTGTGGTGTTTGCCCACCACAGAAACACAAACAGCTCTGGCCCTCGCATGCACGAGTGCAGGTGCTTGTGGGCCTGAGAGCCAGGCTGCACCCTTGGCTTAAACCCCTTTCCTTTCCTTTCCTTTCCTTTCCTTTCCTTTCCTTTCCTTTCCTTTCCTTTCCTTTCCTTTCCTTTCCTTTCCTTTCCTTTCCTTTCCTTTCC